>JAPYYR010000004.1:0-126331 GCA_030523065.1 Aphidius colemani | reverse complement strand
ACCTCCTCGGTCATTCTATGCTCCTAATAGAAATCGAAAATTTTTTGAAAAAAAAAATTAGAAAATTGGGAAATTATAAAATCGAAGAGGTAAATTTCGGAAAGAGTGAAATTTTTTTTTTCAAGTATCAGGCAAATATAAATATCGAGGAGGTAAATTTTTAAATCAATTTTCATTCTAAAAATCTATCAAGCAAACAGAAATGAAAAGGAAGTAACAAATCTTAAAAAACAACGAATATATATGCATGAAATATTATTTATCTCGGTGAACTCTAAAAGATCACTAGGAATCATTAAATTATGTTATAATACACAATAAGTTAACCATATCATGGTTTATTTATTTTTACTTATGTTATTTGTCGTGTTTACATATTAAAAAAGGAGAAATAACATTTCTCGATATTAACGTCATCCCACCGGAGTTTTGAAAATTTTCAATTTCCAAAGGGAACGAAATCGTTACTTATAATTTCAATTATTTGATTTAATAATGTAGGAATTTATTATGATATAAATTATTTGGAGCAATTGAGATCAAAAAGCTCTGAGAATTTGGTATGTCATTCGCTTGAAGTTACAAGTTTTTCTATCATTGATTATTCTTTCAAGTACAGCTTGTCCTTGGCTCTTTGTAAAAGAGACATTTATATAAATAACTATATATATAGACAACAGATAAAATTCTCAAGTATTTTTTGCTAAGAACTCGACCTGCTGAACCGCATGTGACACACTGCTTGGACATCTATAGACTGGAAAAATAAAGAAAAAAAAAAGCTCTCACATAGTTGAAATAAAAAAAAGAGTAGAAAAAAAAATAACTGAAAAAAAAATAGAAGAAATCAAGAATAGAAAAAAAAAAGATATAAATAAAAGAATTAATATTATTAAATTTTGACAGTGTGATGTCAATTAACTTGATGGTAAATAAAATATAAGGATAATTTGAAGAGATAAAAACGAAAAGTATTAGGTAAAAATATAAATGAAGAAAATAAATTTGTGGCATGGGGCCAAAGTATCTTTACCCAAGGAAAGTTTTAATTATCCTGGGCGTCTTGTGTCTTGTGGCACGCGTCTCTCGAAGGTTATTCGCACTAACAAAACGGAAATACCCGTACGTATAAGTTACATACTTAAACCTATACAATCTTGAATTAATCTATATTTATCTGATAATCATGAGTTTGAAAAATTTACTTATTTTCTATATTTCATTTCAAATGTACATTAACATTTGGAATTTATTTTCAAAAACTAATTCCGTTAATGACTTCTGGAAATAATTTCTAAATAAAATTTAAACAATTAAACATTTTTTCGCTAAGAAAATCTTATAAAACGTTAAATAATTAAGATATTAAAAGACGATTGGCCTACGTTTGTAAAGCATTCGCAGGGCTATTCAATGGCATAGGCAATATCGTACACAACTCTTTCAAAATAATTTTCAAAGGTGTCATTCTTACAAGCCAGCCTATCATAATCATGCAAACAAGTTGTTTAATTCACTCACCCACTGATACATATTTATACATATAAATTGAATAAAACGCTCTTATTTTTGTAAATACTGCACATATAGAATGGGAAAGTTTTGCAAGCTTGTACATGCAAGCTGTGAGTTTGAATCGTTGTAAAATAAATAAAAAACCAAAAGATAAAAATAGTAAAAGGGTAATTTAGGGTGAAAGAAAGAGTGAAATATACTTGTTTTATTATTGAGAGAGAAAAGTGCAATGCAGTGCATATACATACGCGTGAGACGTTTTCCATTATGAGCTCATATATTGCATATACGTGTATCGTGTACACCTGTTGCCCCAAAAATCACAAACATTGTTATATACATATATACATATTCATATTCATATATTTAAATACAACTCTACACATATCCTTTCCATTTTCATTCAAAACTTACAAATGAATTTTTTATTTTCATTTGTTCATTCAACCATTGACCCAGTATAATAAAATTGATTAATGATTTTTTCATCAAAATAACTTTAAAATATACAATTGTTTAAGCTTTTTTTTTATTTGAAAATTACAGCTGTTGGATATGATTTTTTGTTTTTTATTTTATCCACATTATTAATTAAATTTGACAATATAAATATTTAAAAATATAATAATTATTGCATCTACTAATTGATGTGCAATAAATTCAATAGAAATAAATTCTATTAAATTCAATATATAAACAACTAAATGAAATTAAAAAACAACCATCAAGCATTGTTGTTTCTTTTATCTTCCATATACATCATTTTAAACGAGAAATAAATAGAAAAAAAAAGCTCAATTTTTATTTTTATCAGGTCAATGAAAATGCTGAACACTTTGTCATGAAAAAAAATAAAAAAACTAAGAGTCGTTGTGTATCATTTACGAGGGTGAAAAATATAAAGGTTACAGGAGAAAAAAAAAGAATAATAATAAAAAAATAAAATATAAAAAAGAATGAAAGGTTAGTATCGAAAAGTTTTGCAGTTTCCGCGAGTTAAACGCGTCATCCAAGGGACGAAGGGTTGCTAGGGTTTTAAGAAGGGTGAAGGGGTGTTAGTAGTAAAGGGAGAAATTGAAGGGATGAGGGTCAGGTAGTGAATCAGTACTAAAATGAATGAAGCGCAACAGGTCGACGCAATAGTTGCATGGAGTAAGCTTATGGCACATGGACAAAAAGGAAATGAGAATAAAAAAAAAAAAAAGCTTTTACAAGTTGAGATACAAACTTGAATTGTGGTGTACTTGTACTACAGATGATAAAGCGAGATAAATATATAGACAATTCGAAAGACAGAAAAATAAATAGAAAATTAAAATAAAAAAAATTTTTCAAGTACAATTTTTTAATAGAAAAAAAATAGATAAAAAGCTCAAATAAATTTTGAGCTTAATTTTATATTATTGTAAATATATTTTAGCTAAAAAAATTATAGAAAAAAAAATCATAGTCAATGAGTAGAACTTGTGAAGTCTTATGCTGGTTTTTTCATTTTTTTCATTTCATCAAATATTGAAGCAGTTATATAATGATTCAAAAAAAAAAAAAATGAATAAAAACATGAATGAAATAATTAAATAATAAAAACAATATAAAAACTGTATAAAAAAAAATAATAAAAATATGTGAAGTTATATATAATTGGGTAGGTGTGAGAAATGAGGAGATAAATTTCTTCTGAACAAGTGGATTTTAGTTTGAATAAAAAAAGTATATACTCTTAAACACACAAGTGTTTTAACTTTTATTTGTTTTTTTAATTTTTTTGGTTTATTTGTTGGTTTTTTATTAGTCTGATGTATTGTTTTTATTTATTTTTTTCATTTATAATGAATTAAATTATGTAATATGCATATATGTGTGTATTAAAGTATATACTACTGTCTGAAATTCTTTTAATATTATTTTTGGTTTTATTTCAACTCTCACTTTTAATCTTTTTATATATGATTTTTTTTTTTCTCATTCGTGAGGCATTCTTCTCCTTCTCGTGCCCACAAAATATCTCAGGGCCTTTTACACACTTTGTCTGGACCCTAATATATCCAAAACTCGTTCGTATGAAAACACGTATTTGCCCCAAAGAAGCTTGTGCATGCCTCAACTTAAACTTTTTTTACTTTAAATAATATAGCAGTTTTTTTTTATTATTTACCTCAATTTTCTTAAATACTACCTCTTAAAAAGTCTTTAAAAAAGTACAAAAAAAAATATATTCAAAAAAGAAACAGCGAAAAAAAATTTACATGCACATTATGTTAAATAAATTTTTAAAAAATAAAATAAAAATTGTCAAACACTTCTGGTTAACGAGGTAGTCTTGGATTGCCGAAAAAAAAAAAAACGAAAAAACTTATTTTAAAAAAAATAAAATAAATACCTTTCACTTGTTGTAAAAAGAAATAAAATTATTAATTTTTTACTCGTTTCTTTTCGCTCTTTTTTCTTCTTCTCTTCACACATAAACCATAAAAACCGACAAACACGTTTGCATATAAAATCTTTGTGCTTGTAAAATAATATTAAAATACAAATAAAAATATAAATTAAAAATATAATTTAATTAAATGATAAAAAAATTTTTTTTAAAAGCTGGGAAAAAAAAAACTACCTGACAATAAAATTATATACCATTTGTTAGAATTTTAAATGATTTAAGACACATATGTATGTTTAACACACATGAAAAAGATTCAAAAAAAAAAATTTATTAGAAACAGGATATTCCAACCGATGGCAAACAGAAGCGACAAAATGCAATCAGAATAGTAATTAAGGATTCAGTTAAAATATCCACATATACATATTGTTTAACACAACCCAATTTGAGCATGAAAAAAACTTAAGACTACAAAACAAAGACATTGGCTACAAACGAGTTAAAAAATAAAATTAAAACGAAAAAAAAAGGGTGTGTATCAGTATGTACACACACACATAGTGTAAATCGACTCTTGGTTAAATTCATCCTAGCAAGGAACTCGTATTGCTATAGGATATTTCTTGTCCTTTTTTCTTTATCTCTTTGCTCTTCAGCATCACAAGAAACACCACCCATCCACCCACCCATATAGACATACATACATGAAGACAAGTTTGTGTAGAATCAAATACAACCCTCTTTTTATTTTTTTACCTATCATCCTGTCTGGAAATCGCATTGAAAAAGGAAAGACATATTCAATGTAAAAAACTACGTGAATCAGGGGAAATAGCTGCTATATATGTATAATGAACATTGCAGGCGTCTGATCGAAGACGAGTCCAACGCGAGGAGGGAATAATGGGAGAGGACAAGAAGGAGGAAGTGATGGAGGAAAAAAGGCGAAAAAAAAGCTCTCAAGAGGGGATAAACATTTAGTTCTCCTCACAATGTTAAATAAAAAAAAAAAAAAGAGTAAAGGCGGGGTAATGTATATATATATATATATATACAAAGAGTATCAGAGGAATAAAGCGAGTTTTGTAAGCGAGTCGAGTGAACAGGCGGGTATTCGCGACTTTGAGGGAACAAGAGGGAAGAAATTCCTATGCACCGCCATGGTCTCTCTGGCCCCTTCTTTGGTTGGCGTTATTTTGTTATTATTTCATTTTTTTTTTTGCCAACTATTCGAGCTTTTGCAAATGTTGTGTCTCGTCGTACTTTCGTGTGAGTTTTAAATCGACGAAACTCTCATATATATGTTTAAATTGCTGTATGGCTGCGAAAGAAAAAAGATGAAAGTATTTTTTTTTTCGATATGTCAAAAGAGGATGCAAGATGTTGATGGTTATTCGCGGTGGGTTGGGAAAGAGGTGAATTTGTGCGCGATAAAAAAGGGGGGTTAAAGAGGACAGGGGAGGCGGGAGGGAGGAGAGGCGAAAGAAAAATAGAAAGAAAGATAAAAATTTGAAAAAAAAAAATGTTAGCCAATAGGAGATGTTGGTGGACGTTGAAGCGGGAAGATCCGACAACGTTGCAGTCGAGTTTTTGTTTACCGCCTCTGTTATATAGAGGTAGGTTCTTGTTGTATCATTGGAAGGGGTAAATGTTGGCGGATGATGTTGATAAAAGGGTGAGGAAGAGGAGTTACAGAGGAAATCAAGGGCGGTACGAGCGGAGGAGTGAAGGGTTCGCGGGTACATATTTGGCAAAAAAAAAGAGGTGGATGAGAAATAAAGCAAAAAAAAAAACTATGCAAGAGGAATTTTGAAATTTAAAAGATATGGAAGAAAGAGAAAAAATATATGCGTATATATATCAAGTTTTGCAAAAGTTGGCGGTTGCAGAGTCTACTCTTCGATGACGCTATGCAACTAATATTTCATCTTTTTCTGTTGTTGTCTATATGGTCCTGCAATTGCAGCTTTCATGGATGAAGCTTATTGCTATGCCTTGATGAGTTTTATGTTGCGCTATTGATAAAAACCCATGATCATCAAATTTCTGCAAGTGAATCTGCATAAATCAGTAAAAAAGAATAAATTCATATTTCAAATTTACCATGTGTAAATGGATTTCTTTTTTAACTTAAAAATTCATCATACATAAAAATTTTCTTCATAATAGAATGAAATAAAAAAAGGAAAAAAAATTTAGGCAACTCTATTTGAGACTAAAAATGCTCTTTAAATGTTAAAAAATAAAATTAAAAAAAAAAAAAAATTTAATAGCACCCTTTTTCTCTTGCTTCTAAACGACATTTCGTATATTTTTTTTATTCTTTTTATAGTTCTTTCTTTTAGTACGAAATACCTCAAATTAATGCAACCATTTTGTTAAACATAAAACTACTTGACTTTAATTATTGATATACCTGCATAAGACTTCCCTAAAATATTTAAATGAATAAAATCTATTAAATTTTGAAGTAAAAAATCCTACAACATAAATTTAATGAGCTATTTCGAAAATTATGATTTTCCATATTCAATAACAAAGCTTTTACATTAATTTTTCAATTATAGTACTGAATTATTTATGAATTTTTAGATGATTTCATGAGCTTAACTATGACCATCACCAAAAACCTTTTTAAATATATTGTGTTGCGCCATCTTGCGGTTAATACAACAAGTGTATTTCTTTGAAAGAATTTTTTTTTGAATATACATAAGCGTATAAAAAGGGTCCGCGGTTATATATTTTTAGTATAATCATCAACCATCCACGCATGAGTAAATTATAATAAAGAGTAACTTGCGGGTCACGCATAACAAGCATTATTTTATCTTGGTTATTCGTCATTATCATCGTCCTCAACATCACCAGTGCCAAATAATATTTTAACGTATATAATTCATGAGATATATATTCATTTAATTCTTGATTCATTCATTCGTTCATTCATCACAATGAATTGCATATTTTTCATCAATTTAAAAAAAAAATTATATCCCGAGAAAATAAAATATATTTTACACCAAGTTAAATATTAATTAGATAAAATTTTTACATAAACATAAAAATAATTGCAAATTTTTTATATGAAAAAAATTTAAAACTTTTTTTGCTTTACATAAGTGTTCGATGCACAGTAAAATAGTCAATCTTTAAACTTATGAAAAATAAATTAATTCAAAAAAATATATATTCGAACTATAAACATAAAAATTAGTCAAATTATTTCGAAAATATTTCTACAATATTAATGCTGTTAACTAACAAAATACATACCTTAATTTTAATTTTATATTTTACTATTTTTAATTGACTAAACAACTACATAATAAAACTAGAATAAATGACCCCGTGAATTAATTTTTTCTTTAATCTTCAAATAGATCTATTAATAGTGGTAAAAAAAAAAAAACTAAATATCCATAAATTTATAAATTAATATTTTGTTTGAAGCCACAACAAATGAAAAAAAAATGACACATGTATAATTCTTTATCGGATGATTTTTATAAATAGATCAATGGAATAATGGCAAGTTGATGTAATGAATATAATAATAAAAATAAATATGAAAAGCAACGAGGTGATAGTGGCTATTGGTTCAACCAGGTGATAATAATTTACCGAACTAATAAAAATCTCATCAATAAGCATATTTATATTTTTTACAAAGTCAACTGATGATGATGATGTAATGATAATGATGTCTCTTTATTGTCTATATACTTCTAGTTGTTATTATTATTATGAATGATCGCTTCAACACTTGATTGTGTGTCAAACTGGAAAACTTTCGGCCAGGTGGAATAATTTTTAGTTACAGATGACTGGATCAATTCGTTTATTCTCACTCAAACTATTTTGTCACTTCATTACCAATTTCACTATTATTTTTTTTATATTTATGTGTTTTTTTTTGCCTATTTCATTATAATATATTTTTGATTTAATTGTTGTAATTGTTATATCATAATGATATATGTAAAAAAAAAAAAAATAATAAATATAACAACAGTGAGGCACGTGGCCACGACAAGGCCGAAGGAAAGTCAGCAACTGAAGATGCCAGTGTCACGAGGAAGTGTGTTTCGAATAAAATAAAAAATCAAAAAGTAAAAAAAATAAAAATATAAAGAAAATAAGATGAAATAAAAATAAACCAAGATAATAACGAGATATAAAAAAAAAAGGAATAATAAAGGATAAAAATAAAAGAGTTAAAAAGTTTTAAAAAGTGTAAAAAAATACCTGCACACATTTGAGGGGGATGTAAAAGAAAAAAAAATTGTGAATAAGTTGGTGTTGGCAAAAGGTTGAAGGACATGAAAAGAATAAAAGAATGAAAAACTAAAGAAAAATAAAAAATAAATTCTATATAAAAGAGAAATAAATGTAGTCTAGTCTTAAGTCTAGTAGCATAGCAGTAGTGGGGCCCAAAGAACAATAAAAAAAATAAAAAATTGTAAACGACAAAGTAGACGACAACGACAACGATGAAGAAGAAAATAAAAAAATTTATAATAAAAAATAATAAAATAAAAAAGGGTATAAAGATAGAGAAATAAGATGAGCAAAAATAAAAAATAAGAAAGAAAAAGTGTAGTAGGGCACTAGTGGGGCAAACTGACTACCGTTGGGTCCATTCAGACCAGTTGGTCTTGGTCTTGGTTTTCTCGTATACAACATGGATAAAAAAAAATATAAAAAAAAGCTCACGATGTGATTCTTACTTCGATGAAAGAACCAAAACAACTTGAAAGTGCCCCTGAATTCTATAACCAACTTAAATTTCCCCTCTACGCCCTTAAAACCAACCCACACATTCATTTTATTCCCTTTTTTTTTTCATTTTTGTGCTTTTTTGTTTTTCTTCAGTTTATTTTACCACTTTCTCTCTTGATTTTTTCTTATTTTTCATTTTTTATTATTTCTTCTTTTGTATTTTTTTCAACTTTTTTACTTTTTATTTTATCACTTCACATATCTTCCTATCTACCTCTCACTCCTTTTTTAATACAACTATTTTAACCCTTTTTTTTTTGAGAATTTTTAGTCCTTTTATTTTATCGTACGTTTGTACAACACTTTGGATTTCCTTATGTTCCTTTTTTACTTATATTTTATTAGCAAATTTTTTTTATTATTTTGAATATTGTTTAATACTTTTTGGCATTTGATGATGGACCATATAAACTTGATCTTTATCCATGACGTAACAATATTTTTAATTTTTTTACTTTGATGTTTTTCATTTTTGTTTCATTTTTGTTTCATCCCTTTTTTATTGCTCATTTTTTTTTTATTCTATTCAATATCATGGCTTTTAGCCTATTTTCAATTCAACCCCTTTATCCAAAAAACGAAATAAACCACAAATATTTTAAATTAAAATAAAACAATTATTATTTTTTCCCATTTATAAAATGATTCATTTCTTTTTTTTTTAAATTAATATTTTCAGATATTTTAATTTAAACAATAAATGAATAGTTTTTTTTTATAACATATATATTTCAATTTTTTTTTTTTATTGTAAATAAAAGTACAGGGCAGGTATGTAAAACAAAAAAGGGTTTTTCGCCTCAGCATGAGAAAAGATAAAAAAAAAAAAAAAAAAAAAAAAAAAAAAAAAAAAAAAAAAAAAAAAAAAAAAAAAAAAAAAAAAAAAAAAAAAAAAAAAAAAAAAAAAAAAAGATGTGAGTATGCGACAGCAAGACAAGGGGTTGGTGGCTAAAGGGATGAAAAAAGAGTAGTTGCCCCAGTAAAAATCGATCCTCCCCTCTACGAATTCTTTTTTCGTATACCTCGATGTTTTTTTTTCCATCATTTCCAACGAAACCCCCTGGAAAAAGTTTGCTATATAGCAAAAATGTTGCGATGAAGGAGGAGGATGAGGGTTGAAGAGGCAACGTCGGGACGCCTGTTCGACGTCTAGTGCACGCCTTCGTTTGTACGGGTGCGATAGACACACACATACCACTGCAAATATATTTTTTCGTGAAAAAAAATGAAATAAAATAAGGGGTTGGGTGAGAGGGTAAAGTGAGGGTGAATGCCAGAATGAGGGGACTAAAGAGAGGAAAAAAAAAGAAAAGAAGTATAAAAAAAAATAAAAAACATTCCATATAGAGTAGGGAGAGAAGGTTGTGTATATGGAAAAAGAGGAAGTGAACGAAAAAAATTAAACAAAAAGAAAAACTAAAATAGGGATAAAAAAAATTGCAGAGAATACATATATATATAGAGCAATGGATGGGATTTGGTGTGCACGAGGGAAAGCCCCCTACGGTATATAAAAATGGAGGAAAGAGGGTTGCAATGGCGGAGGAAAAAAGAATTAGGGGAATGAGGTACAAAAAAAAAGAAAAAAAAAAAATTGCATTTGTAGTAGTTGTAGTAGTAGTTGGGTCTGTGGCAAAAAACCCACCTTCTCATTCCTCTTACCGCCCACTCGTCAAGTATCCTCTTTGCCTCTTTCCTCCCTTGGTTCCTTCATCCCTCTCTCTTATATTCCTGTCGTCCGTTGCAACGATGAAAAATTACCCAGAAGCACCCAGTGAGCAATTTTTTTTCTTTTTTTTTTTTCGAACCAACGTCGTCTAGCGTGGAGTCCGCGTGCCTGACAGACAGCTGCACCCCGAGCCCTGATATATCGACCCGGTTACCGGACCTCCTAACCAACCAACCCCCCTAACGTTATCGTTCTTTTTCACCCACGTATAACCACCCACTCATCCACCCACCTACCCACATATACCCAAACCCTATCATCTCTCTTTTCTACTCAGCAATTTTTTTTTTTACTCGCACTATTTCTTTCTCTCTTACTTGTGTTCAATGGATTCTCGTAGACTCACTTACTCACTCTTTTAAAGGTTTTTTTTTCAACCCCTATTTTTTTACTTTTTGCCAAACCCCTTGTTACTCCACCTCCTCCTTTACCTCCTCTCGCTGAGCTTTTTTTTTTTTTTTCTAGTCGAGCAAATTTTTTTTTAATTTTTTCTCTGCTCTTGCTATTATACACCTGCAGCTCTATTCGGTAGTTGGAGATGTAGGGGTAGTGAACACATCGCCAAAGGCTAACTATTCTCTATCGTTTTAACGTTAACACACACACGCACAAACATATGTGTGTGTGGGTGGATAGATAAGGATAGATACAGAGGATCATTTTTTTGAACAAAAAAAAATACGTTCTAACGACCTCGCAAAAATCTTTTTTCTTTTTTTTTTTTATCAATCTATAACAAAAAATGAAAAGAGCTTTGTGTCTTTTTTTTCTTTTATATATGGGAGATGAAGCGAAAAGTTCTATGATGATTTCACTTTCTAATGATAGATGTATTTTTTTTTTCATTCATTTTTAATTTGAAGCTTTTTTTTTAAATTAATTTATATAGAAAATTGTTGATAGGATAAATTTTTTGGCTAATAGACGTTTATAGAATTTTATTTTAAAAGTTTTTGGAGAAAAAAAAATAATAAAATTCAAAGGGAACGTGAAAACACTTGTTCCAATGTAATTTTTATTATATATATACAATATGCCTACTTTTTATGCTGAACATAAGACATCCATAAATTCCGTTTTTATTTTTGGAATGTCCATTTATATATTATGTTGTATACTCACACACATTTATTTATTTTTTTTAAATATATTTAGAGAAAACCTTTTGCGGTAAATAAATTTTTTTTTAAAATTATTTTGATTTTATTCTTTTAAACTTTGGAATAGTTTAACTATTTTTTTTCTTGTTTTTTATCTTTTTATTTCAAATGAATATATAATGAAATTGAATTGTTTTATATTTTTATTTTTAAGAGAATTAGTTTTAAAAGAGATTCTCATGACTATTTAAAACGTGCCGTGTTCATTTGACATGAGACAATACAATTTCTTTGGCATACGATTAATAATTTTTTTTATTTATATTATGAATATTATTATTTTAAATTGTTTTTTGTTTAATATACATATATCGGATAGCTTTTATTCCGGGCAGTATGATAGAATTTAAAAAAGTAATAAAAAATTGAACAAAATAAAAAAATTTTAAAATGCAATTTTTTTTTGATGAAGATTAATTTAAATGGGTAAAGTTTAATCCTATTTAATTATTTATTCAAACATTCTGCTATCCACAAAATGATATTATCTCATAAAATTTATTTAATTTATTTTTTTAATTAGAGTTAATTGATTTAAAAATTTTTTCAAGCTTTTTTTTTTTTAATAAATTGAAAAATTTTATTTTATTTATTTTTTAATTTAGTCTTTTATTTTTTTCTTTTTTAATAAATAAAAAATTATTTATTGTTAACTTGAAAGTACACCCTTTATCCTCAATTAATTTATGAAAATTTCAAATAGTTTTTCAGTGTGTTTTTCGTTTAAATATTTTATTAATGTTTATTAGATATTTTTTAAATCTTTCAACAGATATTTTTTTTTGTTTTCAATTTAATAATTCTGGTCCAACTTTTATTTTATACATATATGTATTCTGTATATGTATGTGTGTTTATATATTTTTTATAATTATATAAATGTTTTTTTTTTGTTAATAACTACAACCCTTTACACACATAAATAATTATAATTTTTTGTTTAATTTTTTAATTAAAAATTTATATAATTCTATTAACTGCACAGAGTAATTATTTATCTATTATATATCACACTTCACAACAAAAATTTTGTTCGATTTTAATAATAATCTTATATTATATTTTTACAATAAAAAATTTTTTTAATCAATAAAAACCTCGGTCTTCATTTCCTATCCCACATGGCAAAAAAAAATAAAAAAAAATACAACTATTTATTTTTTTTCATCTATAAAATGCAATAAATAAAATCTACTTGTAAAAATTCAATTCAAAAATATTAACGTTATTTATTTATTAATTAAGATGGAAATTACAAGTTTTATATATTTACTTCCCGAACGGATTTTTTTATACATAAAATTGTTTTTTTTTTTTTTTTTTTTTTTTGTTATTTTTATTCTACCAGCAGTATGAAATAAAGAGAAAAAGAAATATACATATTTGCCTGGCATAAAATGGGCACAAATGCTTCATTATACTGATGAAAATTTGGTAAATTTAAAAAAAAATATAAATAAATAAATAAATAAATTTTATATTAAATATTCGGGGATAGGCAACTAACGACTTTTGGAAGTATATATATATATGTAAATATTATGAACAATTAAATAATATATCCCTTATAATTTTTTCATACAACAAAATAAAAAAAAAAAAATTTCCTTTAATTATAGCTGTCAAAATTCATTCACACATTTTGTACATTTTGCCATACAACACAAATTAATTAGTAATAATTGTGTGATTATGTTTAACTTTAAATAACGTTGTTTAAATATTTTCGTCTTATATTGAGTATTTCAAATACTTGTTGAACAAATTGTAAAAAAGAAAAAAAAAAAAAATGTACAAGGAAAGTAAGTAAAAATTATAAGGAAAAAAAAAAATTATATATTTAGTTAATAATCAGGCGATATTTACGTGGATGTATCCTCATGATTACCACCGTCTTGATCAAGTCTTGATGTGCCACAAACACGACATTTACAACAAACAATACATGGTGCTGCTAGTAAAAGTAATGGTGATGCAACAAGAAGTAATAGACCAAAACCAGCAAATATACCAATAACTTGTGTTCGATGCCAAATAACAGACGCACGTGAATGGCCTAATTTATTTTTACATGGTCCTTTATCATAGTGTCTCAGTAAAAAATCATCCTAAAAAATAATTTATTCATTTATTATTGTATAATTATATAGAAACAAAAAAACAACAAACAGGTGACTTGAATTTTTGTTTTTATAATTAAAAAAAACAAAACAATAATGACTAATAGAATTTTTTTCAAGTTTTTTTTATAGTATAAAATAAAATAACTGACCTAGGATATTTACTCAATTAAAACTGTATTTTTTTCTTGTTTTTTTTTTTTTTTAAATTTGTAAAGTTTTTATTCATTTTGTTAAGCTAAAAGTCACCTAATATAAAAGAAAAAAATTAAAAAAACTTACATCTAATGATGCCAAGCAATACCAGCAAAAGACATGCTTGCATCTTTTACACATCATTTGTGCACATCCTTCATCTTTTTCAATTGGTACAGAACACATTGGACAGCATTTAATATGATCATTATCAAATGGTATACCAAGTGGTAAATTTGGACACTGTCCATTGTGCCAAGGTTCACGACAAATTGAACAAAAATCAGTTGAGCAATTTGGACAATGTACTGGGCCAGGTGTAACATTACCACCATCATCACCACCATCACTATTACCATCACTGGTATTACCATTTTTAACTGTACATATTGTTTCACAACCAGCACGTGGACACCATGCACGATCTTTATCCATTGAAACATCTGTAATAAAATTAATAATTCATCATTCTTTCTTTTTTTTTTTTTTGGGTTTATTAATTTGATAATAGTTACCTCTATTTAAACGAAATTTGTGATGTTTTTCCATAAGTTCTGGTGTTACGAGACTTGATATTTCTTTGAGTGTCAATACAGATGACCAATCACATTGTGAATCTGGACAACTTATTTCATATGCACCTTCTTCAATTTCAAATTCAACATAATTCAATCAATCAATCAATCAATCAATCAATCAATCAACAATAAAATAAATTTAAAATATGAAAAAAAAACATACGTCTTTACAATAGTAACAGCCACATCCTTCAATTCTAAATGTTTGATTAAATGATACATCAACAAGACATATTTTACATAAATATTGTTTAGCATTTTTTTTTGGTGTTGTTATTGTTGTTGTTGTTGATGATGATGACGAAGACGAGGAGGATGAAGATGTTGTTGTTGATGTTGTTGGTACAAAATTACCAGCAGCAAGACTATAACGTGAACTTGATGCTAATGATAATAAACTTGAACATCTTGAACATACTCTACTACGATTAATTGGTCTATCAATAGTTAATGTACTAAGACCAACAGTTGTTTCACATTTACGTAAATTTGTTTTACCAATGTTAATCCAATTACTACTACGTGCTGCTTCAAGACTAGCACTACTTTCATGTCTTATTAATGGTTTATTAATATCATTATTAATAATATTATTATTATCATTATTTAATGATAAATTAATGGCACTTTTTTCTTTCTTTATCAATGGTAACTTGATAACATTTAATTTATTTATTTTTTTATCTATTTTTATATTATTATTTATATTATTTATATTGTTATTGTTATTATGTATGCTATTATTACTTTTCATTGTATTTGGTTGATTTTTAATTGTTTGATTAACAGATGTTACTGAACTTGTTGCTGTACCCATTTCCATTAGAGGATTAGCTCGTCGTACGACGAGCGAATGTAGACTAGGCATCCCCTAATTACCCTTTTATAATATTTTTTTATAAATACATTTAATTTTATTATATATTAATATATTTAATTGTTTATTTATGTTTTATTTTTAATCATTAAGTTTATTTCAGTTCACTGTCATCAACACACTCTTTATACAAAACACAAAAAAGTATTATTTTCGTTTTTTATCTATTCAATTCAATTCATTTTAATTATTTATTATTCAATAATTTTAAATCTATAATTTATCATCATCAAAATAGAGTCTTATATAAACTAAATGATAATAATAATGATATTTAATTAATAGTTATGTGTGTGTAATTTTAATGAGGTGGTGAGTTCAAGTTGGATTTTATTTATTTATTTTTTTTTTCATCAACTTTAATTAAATTGTTTCATCAATTATTATCAACCGACAAACATATATATTTTTAACACACAATCACAATATTATTTTTTAAATAATTACACTTGATATCATTAAATCAGTAAATGATAAATTAATAATTGTCACATATGAAAGACACTAGTGTACCACTTGCACAACTGTTTGAAAAATAAAGAAAATATTTTTTGTGTTTATATTTATAATTGATAATGATTTATGAACAAGATGATGATGTTGATGTTGATGATGTTGATGATGATGATGTTGAAATATATTGGAAAATAAAAAACACTGATAATAATTATTATTATGAAAAATTATTATAATAATTAGTGTTGTTGGAGTATCAGTAAGACACTTGGTAAAAGTTTTGTTGCCAATCCGGTGATGACATCAAATCGATGCTTGGATTGATATACCTATATGTATTATATTTTTTGTATATGTATATATTACAATATGTTAGTTTAACTGTCTCTTCAACTTGTGTGAATCTGTTTGGTGTTCACTGTTTTTTTTCAACAAATTTATCCCTGGTTCTCTGTATCACTTTGTATGTCTCGTTTTTATTATTATTCTCTTCTTCTTCTTTATTTTATTTAACCAAAAATTTACTTTAGCAAACACACTAAATCCAAGGTGAATGTATAATACAAATAAACAAATAATTTATGGACATTTTTATTTGTCTATATTATTATTGTCCTGATACTTTAACGACCAAGATTAATTTGATAAAATTTTGTTGTTGTTGTTGTTGTTTTCTTTTCTTTTTTTTCATTTATTAATATATTTATATATATATTTTTTTTTTATATTTATTTTATCATTGTTTATTTTAGAAGGTTAATAAAACCATTAAACTTGTTTTTTTTTTTAAAAAAAGTCTTTGTTTTGGAGTAAGTGTCCTTTCTACTTGTGATGAATCATAAATTTATGATGAAAAAAAATACAAAAACAATAATAGTATCAATTATTCATTGAATTTTTGTTTATTAGTTATGTTGGCACTGTTGTCTGTTTTATTGTAGACATTGTCAAGACAAAACAATTTGCAAATAATAATAATTATTATTATTTTCACTAAATATCAACTTTCACAATTTTTTTTTTTGTTATTTTTATTTTTACTCTCATTATTTTTTAGTATTCTAACTTTTATTTCATTAAAATATTTATATTATTATTTTAAATTATTATTTAAATAATATTTATATTATTTATTATTAATTTTTCATGACTACGAGGTATTAACAATTCTATCGATTCTTGATAAAATCATTAAGCCCTCGTTTTCAGCCATGACAAATTAGTATTTATTTAGCAAAAACGAAAAAAAAAATTCTAATTTATTAATGCACTTGATAAATAAATAAATAAATATATCATTTTTATGATAAGATAATTTAATAACTAATAATTCAATGATTTTGTCTGGAAAAATAAGAAATGAAAATACACACACACACACATACACATACACTTGTCAAAGACAATTGTTTAAATTTTTGTTTTTTTTGTGGATTAAACTGTTTTAAACTTTAGTATGTTAACACACCCATATGACGTATATTTATAATATTTATTTATTGTTATTATCGTTACTTAAGTATTTTTTATTTGCATTATTTAGCGTTGGTAAAATTTGCCACCGCAAAAACACAAGAAATAAAAAACATCACTGTGTGTGTGGGTGTTTGTGTGGAAAAACAGCAATATGAGCTTGGTGGGGAAGCTTTGGAGTTGTTTAAAGCCAATCGCAGTCACGTAGGCAAAAAAAAAAAGTTTTTTATTTTATTTTTTATAAACAAATATATATTTAGTTTATTATAAAGTTACCCGATGAAATTTACTAATGATATTAATACTCGAATAATCATTATGAAAAAAGCCAAAAAGTATATGCTGTAAAAATCATTTGAAATGAGCTACAGTTTTGCCAATTTACAAATAAAAATTACAAAAAAAAAAAAATTAATTAAACAATATATGACCTTGTTGATTTAATTTATGATTTTAATCAGTGTATTTAATTACCTTTGTTATTGGTAATAATTAATTCAATGTTGTATTTACAAATGAAATAAATGTGACTGGTTCTTTATTTTTTTCATATCAGCCAACCTAGACTTTAATTATTTTTAAACAAACAATAGTTATAAATAATTATCAGAAATAAATAATCAATTTTTATATATTTTTAAAAACAATTGTCTTAGAATTACACAAAAAAATATTTTTTTTTTTATTTAATTTATTTTTCATAAAAAAAAAAAAAAAATTAAAAAAATTTATTTTTTTTTTTTTTTTTTTTTTTTTTATCACAAGGATCGTAGCGGCAGTACAACAGATTTTTTATTTCATCGAAAACAAACTGGATTTCATAGAAAATAAAAAAAATCTGCTCCAGTTAGCCAAAACAAAAAAAAAATGTTAAAAACGAGTTAATAAAAATTAAGTATAAACGACATTATCTATACATAATTTACAAACTATATTGATCGCACACATATTAATAGATTTATTTATTTTTTATCATTTTTGTAAACGTTTTTTTTAAACACAACTCATATTTTCTCTTTTTGTTATAGTCATTATGTTATTATTAATATTATCCTTATTCTAAACTTCAATCATTTACTAATTCTTTAAATCGTTATATTCTTTTACAAATAAATAAAATTGGATATATATATAGTCACTTTTTAAGTCAAACATGATACCCAATGGAAAACGAGTTTTCTTTTTTTTGCCAAACACTTTAATGTTTTAATCATTATATTTATAATTTAAAGAGTTATATTTCCTGGTAGACTGAACTCTCCAAGTCTTCCATTACAATCAACAGCTCTCACAGCAAAATAATAATTATTTCCCTCTAAAAACTAAATAAAATACATTAATTTTTATTTTCAAAATTATTACAAATTATTAATTGTTGTTTTTTATTTACCTGTGTTAGTGTACATGCCATTGGCAGTGGTAATGCTCTAACATCGCCAACTTTTTTCCAAAGACTTGAACTTGGTGGTGTTGTTGATATTTCTTGGTATGCAAATAATTGGTAGCTGGCTATTTCCGCACATTTATCAGACAGTATCATATTCCAAGACAACACAATTCCTTAAAAAAATATTTAAATAAATAAAAATAAATATTTAAATAAATATTTAAATTAAATAATCTATAAAATAATTTTAATTTAACATTATTTATATTTAGCTCATTGATAATATACCTATGCTTTACTTACCATGTGTTACTTTTGATATTTTTAACGAAGGTGCAGGTGGTGACATTTTCCATGATGGATTATGTGGATGTGCTGGTGTGACTGGAAGTGGTGCTGGATGCTAAAAAATAATAATATTTATTTATAAAAAACAACACATCAACTTGCTTATTTTTGCTTGTTGCAAATAAAAATAAACAAATAAATAGCAGCATGTGTAATATGAATAAAATAAATATTTAAAATTAACATAATTCTAATCATCGAGGCAATCTATTTGATAGCATGCATTTTAATTGATAATATTTATAAATAAAAAAAAAACAAAAACAACAACAATTACTTACATTTACCTTGACTAACTGTACTGGTGGATTGGGACTAGGCATTACTCTTACTGGAGTACTTTTAGGAACTGTTGTCATACCTAAAAACAAAGCAAACATTAGCATTATATAAATCTAAAATTATTTTTTAAATATTAACATACCACTTGGTGCTATGTTGATGTATGAACTTCTTGAAGAACTTGTTGAAGTAACAACACTCGTTCGTGACTAAGATAAAAGATAAAAACAAAATAACATTAAAATTATGGTGATGATGATAATAATTTTATTTATATTAAAATTACCGTTGATGCAGCTGATGTTAAAATAAGTTGTCGAGAAGTTGAACCACCTGGGTGCATAAATATTAGCCTTTGTCCATTAACATTATTAACTATTCCGGTAGTTTGTCCTTGTTGTCCAGTAACAACACGAAGATTTGGCTGAGCAATTGTAACATGACCTGATGAATTTGATGATATCATTCTTGTTTGACGTTGTTGATTTTTTGGTAAAGTTGATGAGGTAGTTGGTGTCACAAGTGCACTCAATGCAGGTGGACCTGATAATATTTTTGTTTTTTCTTCCTCTTCAGTTAAGTCAATTAAATTTTCACCATTGACACGGTTATTATTATTTTGATTGTTTATTGTTGTATTTCTTGTTTGACGATATTGTATATTTGGTGAATTTCCATTCATTGATGAACTGGCAATTGATGTATTATTATTATTAGATTGTGCTGGTGAATTTGTTGGAGCAATTGTTATTCTTGCATCATTTACTTTTGGTACAACAATTGGTGATGTTACTGAATTAATAACATTCATTTGATTTGGCAATTGATTTTGTATATTGGCAATAACTTGTGGATGGACGTCACCACGTCTTGGTGATCTTATTTTAATACCTTTACGTAATTGTACATTTGAATCATCATTTTGCATTGGTGTTACTGTTGTGCTCATATTACCACCACTCATAGAAACACCACTAACAATAACTTGAGTTGATGAATTATTTATTAATCTATTATTATTTATATTATTTATACTATTACTATTATTATTGGCATGATTATTATTGTTATGATTTTTATTAATTGCTGTTGCATTTTGTTGTGATATTTTATTACTAACTTGACGTAAATTTTGTACACCACGATCAGTTAAAAAGTTTACTTGTAAACCAACTGAACGATTAATTTTTGTTGGTGCAAGATATACATTTGGATTTTTTTCACGATCACTTGCATAACGATTTATAATCATTTCAAAATCTTTAATTTGTTTAGCTAATGATGCACATTTTTGTTGTGATAATTCTTTAGCACGTTCAGATAATTTTGCTTGTTCACGTAATTTACCAATTTCATCACGCATTGTTATTGTTTCAATAATTTTTTGTATTAATAATTCTTCAAGATCTTCTTGTCTCATATTTGTTAGCTTTTGTTTACAATCACGTAATAATATTTTACGTAAATTTGTAAATGGTTTTATTTTTCTATTTGTTGAATATGATTCTGTTTTAATTTCAATTTTTGGCTCAATTTTAGTATCAATTTTCATACGTTTATTATCAATTAAATCAGTAGTTTCATTTGCTCGTTTTAATAAATTCGGAGAAGTTGATGATTTTACTTTAATATCATAATTATCACAATCTGAATCATCATTTGCCATTTGGCTATCTTTACGTATTAGCTCTTCAGCTTTTTGTGCTGTTTCACGTTTAACCCGTAAACGTAAATTTTCTTTTTCTGTAAAAAAAAAAAGTGAATGAATAAAACAATGATAAAATATTATTTATAATTATTTTTAATTAGATATATATTTACCTGGATCAAGTATATCACCAATAGTCCTAATTGATTTTCTTTTTCGTTTATTATGCTGTTGTTTAGATGATTCGTCAGGTGAATCAACCCGCTGATCCTGATTGATAACTAAAATTTCACGATTTGATGTGCCAACTGATTCCTGATCATCAACAATCATGTCTACTTTTTCATTGTCACTGTTTGTTTTTAAAACAGCATCACTTGCTTTTTCTTCGATTTTATCTATTTTTTCAACGTCTGTTTTAACTGTTACTTCATCACATACAATATCCATTGACACCAATAATTTAGAGCCATCAGTAACATTTGACTCGTTCATTTTTTCAGAATCATTATTTGATTCATTTGACGTGGATTCTTCACGTTGTAATACATGATTACACTCTTCTTCAACTAAAATATTTTTATTTATTTCTGTTTCTTTTTTTTCAGAATTATCAATTTCCATTATTTCATTAACATCATTATTTTTATCTTCTTTTTCAATTATTATTTCTGGTGTTAGTATTGGTGGTTGTTCATTAATAGCTACATTATCTTTTATTAATTCTTCAGATGTATCTTTTGAAGGTTCATCATTTCCAGTTACAGATGTAGATGTTGAAACAAAACCAGAATCTGATGATTCATCAGTTTTAGTTGCTTCAATTTCCGTATTGTCATTTTTAGTCTCAATATTTTCTATGACTTCTAAACTATCCACACCGTTTGTAATGATTTCATTATTTTTATTTTGATTCTTATCAATATCGTCGGTACTACTGACAGACTCTTCTGTTGATTTCGTATTTTTATTATTAATCAATTGTAATTTATCAGTATTTATATTATCTAAAATACCATTGATTTGTTTTTTGGGTGATTCAAATTGTAAAGAATCTGTACTTTCATCAGTACTTTTATCAGTCATTTTGTTATTTTTTTCAATTATATCTACATTTGAAATATTATTATTTGGATTATCTAATTTTTCATCATTCATATTATTATCTTTTTGCTTAGATTTGATAATCAAATTATCGTTAACTTTAATTTTCGAAATTGGAGGAAATATTTTTGTCATAAATTGTGGTGCTAATAATGATGATGATGATGGTGGTGGTGGTGGTGGTGGTGGCAATAAATTTGTATCTTTTTTATTTGAACATATTTTTTCATCATTTGAATTAACATTTTCATCACTTGGGTTTTTTAAACGTTCACAAGTTTTACGTATATTGTTATAATTTAAATTTAATGTGTTAGATGTATATGAATTATTTTGTAATTGTTTAAAATTTGATATACGCAAAAAATTATAATAATTTTTATGACGATAACGTGATGATTTACCACCTAATCTCCAAGAGTTATCATAGGCTGATTGTGAAAATTGATTCAATGTTATAGTTTTGTCAATTATTTCTTTAACTGATAACAAGCCATTTTCATCATTGTCATTATTACAAAAATTAATTCCCAATAATGTGTCATCTTCGGTAAAATCAATTTTATCCAAATCATCATTTATTCCATTTGTGTATATTGGTATTAAATTATCATCATCTCTGACAACTGATGATTCTGCAATCATACAGAATACTTATTATTATTACCATTCATTTTATCGACTATAAATTATATTAATTTCATTCACCACTACTACTAATAAATATATATATATATATATAAAACAACTATTAACCTTGTTTATTGTTACTTATTGTTAATAGTTATTTTTTTTCTCTTTTATTAATAGGATAAAAAAAAAAAAGCAATTCATACTAAACGCTGCAAATGAAATCGAAATGGCGCATGGCTTCATCAAGATGGCGGGAATAAATAGATATAATTATTGGGAGAAGTAAAAAACATTTTAATTTAGATAAAACTTACCGTTCGCCGTATCATCGTGAATTTTTTCAAGTTGATTGTTGTTAGCTGTTTCAGATGCACCACTTGATTTATCAGCATTTTCATCATCATCAGCTTCAACATCAGAATATCTTAATCTTATACTACCCTCAGATTGTGCATCATCTTCATCCTCCAAAATTTGATCCTCTGACATATTATCACTCAATAGCTGATCCTCCATTTCAGGTGTTATTTCATCATTGTCAATACATTTTTCTGTATTTGACATTAAGGATGATGACAATGTTTTTGTCTCAGTTACATGTAACGTTTGTGTTTCCATTGCTTGTATGTTATTTTTCTTTTCAATTGATTTATATATTTATATTTATTTTTTTAGACTATATTTAACGTTTACTTTAGTCATGTGAACTTTTTTAAATGTTACATTTACATTAATTAATATCAATAAATTTTTATAATTAATAGTCAGTTCAAGTAGCAAAAAAAAAAAAAATTGTATTTTTTAAATCAAATGTAAAATTATTTGATTCAAATTTATGAATATTATCATTTGGTGAGACTAGATGTGTAATATTCTGGCCAAAATTCTCCCTCGAAATTATTCTAGGACAAAAAAATTAATCGATAAGAGTTAAAATTGCGTATTACACGTGAAATAATTGCATTCTAGAATATATAAAATAAAAAGTGAAATTTATATTGAAATTCTCAAATTTAGAATAAAAAAAAAATAAAAAAATTCAACAATAATTATTTATTATTTATTTACAAATCAACAATTATTGAAAAAAAAAAAAAAAAAAAAATTTTAAACACTCGATTGATTAAATAGGCTATTTGAAACTATAATAAAAAACAATAATAATAATATGAATATCATTTTGAAAATATAGACTAAGACCCACAATTTAAAAAAAGTTGTTACACTCCTGGTGGAGTATAACAGCTGAAGGCAAAGGCTGGCTTTGGCCCCGTAGCGTCTTAAATTGTAAAAACGTATACACTTTATGTTTGTGTTAGCTGACTAACAATACTCCAAAAACTATCTACTCAATAAACGACATAGCACTTGTATTACAATTACATATCACAAATACACTTGTAAAAAATGGTTTTTTAAAAAATTTAAAAATAAAAAACAACATGGAGGAAATATATGATAAAAAATTAGAGCTGCCGAGTAAATTTTCGTGGGACAAGTTTTACTGACGGGATTACACGAATGTGTAGAACAGTGAACCCAGGCCCAGGGATACATCTTAACCGAACTCAACCGAATAATAACGAACTTACTAATATGCCGGTTAGAATAGTTTTATTCCAATAATTCCAAGAAAAATCAATTTCGATCCAAAATTGTTTTTAAATAATTTAGAAAAAAAAAAACAATTTCTAATACATAATATGTATTAGAATATTTGTTAAACAATTTGTATGAATTTTTTTCTAATTTTTTTCAAGCTCATATTCATCTAGCTTTAGTTAGCTCAAAAAAAATTACAATCAATTTTTCATAATCATAAAAGTTTATAAGAATGCTTGTTTAAAAGATATATTATAAAAAAAAGTTTCTAAAATATTGGGAGATTTGTTAGTTGGCGTATTCAAAACGTCACTACAAATTTGTTCTAAATATAGAAATTATGAATTATCAAAAAAGCATCTGAGCTGATAAGACACTTTCCTATCAGCAAAAAATATACCTATGTGTATGAATGAAGATAAATGTATAGACGTCCAAAATGAAAGTTTGTTTTTGGCATTTTTTCAAATATAAAACGATTAAAGCTATTTTGTATTTAGATAAAATTTTTTAAATATTTAAATTATGAATAATATGTGTTTAAAGGAAACTTTCGTGTTAAATTATTGATTTATTGATAATTTTATTTTTTAAGCCATTGCGCAATAGAAATATAAAGAATAATGTTTTGATAATTAAATAAATTGATATAATTTTTTGTTTTTAACATGGATTATTAAAGATTATTCTATTCATATTTAATCTCCCACATAACGTTTGAAAGTGCTAACAAAACTGCAATATCACCAGCTTCTCTTAAACAAATCGATTCGGCGCAGTGACCAAAAATTTTCTCATATTGTTTTTCTAAATATAATAAAAAATAAAACATACCGTTTATTTTTATCATTTTTTTTTTTAAATTCAAAGATAAATATTGGTCATTAATCAGCTCATTATTCTGTAATACGTTTATGATTATTTATCAATTTTTTAAAAATAATATTACAAAATATTTTTTTGTAAGACTTAAAATACTTATTGAATGACGTAAAGTCACGTGGTATGGAAAGCTACCGCCAGGCCCAGTAAGACTTGATGCGTAGTTTATATTGTCGAGAAATCGATAAGCTCTGAAAAATTGCTTCTCTATGTACATCAATAATAATAATAAATTTTAAACAAGACTTTAAATACTAAATTATTCTTAGAATTTCATGTAAAATGTAAACTTTTTAATAATTTTTAATTATTAATTGAAGAAAGTCGAATTTAGTTAGATTTTTAGGCTACACTAACTACTACAACTATTATTATTATTGGTGTATTATATTATTTTCTATAGTGGTACTATAAGGTACAGGCGTGTAACAAAAATTCATGAAATCGTACCGCATACGTAAATTCTTAGCAACTTCATATGAAGTTTTTTATCATAATAATAATAATAAAAATAGCTTCAAATCAAATAATAAATTTTTTGTAAATTTTCCATGAAAACTAACCTCAACAACTTACAAGTTTTCCGCCATTTAATAATAATAATAATAATAATAATAATAATTGGTTAAATATAATTTTTGAGGTGTATAACATTGTGGGTTGATATTGCCGGATATATAATTATGTAAAAAATATTTTTAATTATTAATTTTTACTATGATAAACAATCGATTTTTAAATAATACCGATTTGCTAGCCATTGTAAGTTCCGGCAGTATACCATCCTTGAGTCCTACTACCAAACGTGTTTTCATATACTTTTATCCCCTCTTAATACTACTTAGTGCTAACGTGTATATACATATATATAGTTATAATATATATAGATATACATTTATGATCTATCATATTACTGTAATGTTGTCTTACCAAAGAGCTTCGTGTTGATTATAATATTATTGTATTACTTTTGGGACTCACAAATGAAAATGAATAGAAAATAAAAGATAATTTTCTATATAGTATTGAATAGTTTTGAGGCACGCCAATGCCAACCACAGTTGTACGAGGTAGCTACAACACTGCATGAGGAGGAAACGAGTTTGCAACGTTGCCACTTCATTACAGTGTTGCTTGATGAAAATTTCGTGGTTATATAAAATTTTGAGTTTATTTTTATTATAAATAATATATTATTCAAAATTTTATTGATAAATATGATTTTTTGTAAAAAAAAAAAAAAATCCAATTTTTTTTTCCTTTAAATTTTATTAATATTAATTATGAACTTGATTATATGAAAAAAAATTTCATATGATTTTTTTTTTAGTATCATACGATTTTCTTGGCGCATGCGTACTACTAAATGATTTTTCCAAAGAAAAGAAAAAAAACTTCATTCTTGAAGTTGAAGTTAATATCGTTTTCAAAGATAATTATTAATATTTAACAAATTTAATTATAATTGCATCGAGATACGGATGTAGGCCATGATATTTTGGGAAAAAAAAATTTTACTAAACATATATAAAATTTTTTGTAAATTTAATATATATGATATCTTTAGGAAATTTAATTATTATTAAACAAAAAAAAAATTGAAATGACACTTTGGACAGCATGTTACACATCATTTTCCGTTTAATCGATTAATGTATAATTTTTAACATTGGTGGCGCTGTTAAATGATTCATTTTGACCACAAAAAAACGGTCTCATAGCAACAAATAAATATCTATTTTTTATATACTATTATTTATCTAACAGAACATTTCAATTTTCTCTAATCTTCTTCAACATCGTTAAACAATTACAAAATACGCTGAACCTCTACCTCACGCTTTTCCAACTTTCCGTGAATTATTTTCTAATGCTTGTCATCATCTTTAGTTCAACGCCCACAATATAAACTTTTTAAGAAAAAACTACAACAGCAATTTATAGAATAAACTAAATTTAATCAATCATCAAATAAAAATAAATTATCTATTGAACTGTAGAGCTATTGATTATAATAATAATCAAATGATCAAGTTGAATTCATGATTACAGTTGAATACAGTTCACGCAGTAAAAGATGTGAAAAAGATCAAGGACAAAATAAAATATATATCTAACGATGACTGTGTATATATATATATATTGTTCGTGAATTTTGAAAGATGAAATTGATTATATTACTTTATTAAAGACAAAGAGGCCAGTTAATTATGACGTCATAAAAGCCAAATATACATCATGTTATTATGGGTGAGTGTGTTGAGTCTTAAGTAACAATACTTTCTATTGGTTAAAAGTCGTTGGAAGGGATATGGTTTGATAAATAAAGTGAGTTGATGGAGCCACTGGCTTGATAAGTTTTTCTCTGACTCATCTTTTGCTTGGGCTCAGTACTTTAATATATATAGACTAGCTTATTCATGTTTTTGTCTCATACTCGATCTCGTTGTTCTCTCGTCTCAACACTTGTTATAAAAACTCGCAAAATATCTTGTAGCTAAATTTTCTTTTAGGTATATATGTTGTATATTGAATTTTCATTATGAAATTTTTAACTAGAAATTATTTAATTTATTTTTTTATTTGCTTTTTTGGGTAATTTATGAAGATTAAATTTAAGTTTTAAACATGAAAATTTTACGCTAATTTTCACATGAGTTTGGGGGGCTAATGATAAATAATATGAACGGAAAATGAAAGTGAGAGTAAAAAGTCAAAGATCACATAAGAGTTCAAATGAACTATGATGCTATAGTTTTAATAATTTATATTTTAAATCAAGATTATATTTATTTATTTTAAAAAATTATATTTTTCATTTTATATCTAATTTTTTTTTTAAATCATAAAATATGTATTTTTAATTTTTTTTAGATAAAGCTATTTTCAAAAATCGATTGTTATTAATTTTTTTAATTGAATATTCTAACGATTAAGAATTTTTGTAAGGATATATATCTGATATTGTATGGTACTTTGAATTTATCGATCGTATGAATTGATAAACAGCATGATAGCATTTAGGAGGGTTTGGCAAGCATGACACTATAACTTTCGAGCAACGATTAGATAGAACAGTAATCTAAATATGCTTCCTACTAGCAGATTAAATTTTGAGGAAATAAACAAAAGTTAATTTGCTTTTAATAATGATGTTCTTTTCTACTATGACCTTATTTTTTTCAAAACTTCAATATTCGACAACAAGAGACGAAAGTCGCTCGGAATTATTTCGAATTCAATTGAAATAAATTTTACAATGTTTTGTGTTACAGTTTAAAAACTATAGCAAATTTTTTTAAAAATTAAGTAAGAGACAAATACTTTCGATTGTCAAAAGTTTTCGAGTTGTCTAAAATATATTTTTGACGATAACTTTGTGTCTTGCTCAAGTTGGTATTGGTCAAAAAATTTCTAAATTGATTCCGCTGTCAAATGCATTTATGAGGTTAGGTCAAATAGGGAAATCAAAAAACAGATGAGATAAAATTAATACTTATATATATATATGAACAATTACAGTCTTTAACATTATTAGAACATTATTGATTTTCATTTTTGGAATGCATTTAATTTTTATTTTGATAATTATAAAATATTTTACGACAAAAATTGTTTAACCGAGAAAAAGCCAAAGAAAACCCGTTATGTATTTTAGATAATGTGATAAATAGAAAATTAAATTGTTTATAGTTATCATGAGTCTAAGAACGAGAAAAATATCAAATATTTTCGATTACTTACCCTAATAAATCCGAAAATCAATAACAATTAATTTGACAAAAAAAAAGTCACCAGTCTCCAAATTCATTTGTTATTAGATGAATAAATAAAAAACTATTGTTGCATGCAAATTAATAATAAATAATGCATACCTTGATGGATCATTTTGGAACACTTGTAAAAATATACACTAGGAGTATTGATAAAGATGATAAACCGGTGTGTTAAAAAATTACCTTAAAAATTTTCACGAACACTATACAATATAGATAAAAAAATAAACAAACAATAATAATAGCATTTTGATTGTCTTTCTCACTCTATCTTAAAAAAAGGAACCACTAAATATTTCTATTGGTTAAAATTAAAAAAGGGAAGGTGAATTCAAGTCCTCTACTTTCAAAGCAGAGAGAGCCACCTTCTTGATGCATAAATAAATTTCAAGATTTATTTTTATAAATGCGATTGTAATTTTCATAAAAATCAGACCAAAGGGCCGGCTCTTTTTTCGTTCAATTGTTTTTTTTTTTTTTTGTTTCTTAATCAAGCCAAGTTATTAAATCCTGGTCATTGTTAACTGGAATCATCACCGCAAAGACGTACATTTTGCCTGTTTGAGAACAAAATCAAGCCATCAAACTGTACGTATTATTTATTAAAAAATTAAATTAAATCAACTTGTAAATTTGACTGATAAGTAGAATAAAATAATTAAACAATTTACAAGATTTATAATTTTTAGGCGGTGCCATTTTATCCTTATAAAATTCATCAATCGTTTAATCATGTATCTGACTCGCCAACTTTTTTATCAACAATTTTAATGATTTAATAATAAAAAAATTAACTGTTTATTTAACATAATTATTTGTTAACCAGCTTGTGTTCAACGACATTACTTTTTTTTTTTTTAATTAACGACATTTTATAATTTTTTTTCAGTCAAGATGCCAAGCTACAAGGTCACTTATTTTCCAGTCAAAGCTCTTGCTGAACCAATTCGTATGATTCTCAGCTATGCTGGACAAGAATTTGAAGATGATCGTTTTGATCGTGAAGATTGGCCAAAAATCAAGCCAAGTTAGTTTTTATTAATTTTTAATAAATCGATTTTTGAATCATTTGTTAATAAAAAAAAATTAATTATTCAATAGCAATGCCATTTGGACAAGTACCAGTAATAGAAGTTGATGGTAAAATAATAAATCAGTCAACTGCAATATGTCGTTATCTTGCCAAGCAATATGGTCTTGTTGGTAAAGACGATTGGGAAAATCTTGAAATCGATTCAACTGTTGATTCAATTCATGACATGCGTTCAAGTAAGTTGTGATTATTTAAAGATAATTATGTGTTAATGATGGCTTTATAAAATTGTGTATGCATTTACCAACAGAAATTGCTGGATTCTTCTACGAGGACGATACAAATGCTGAAGCCAAGGCTAAGAAAAAGGAGGTTGCATTGAAAGAAACAGTACCATTTTATCTTGAACGTCTTGATGCTCAAGTTAAGAAAAACAGTGGCTACTTTGTTGGTGGTAAATTAACATGGGCTGAATTTGTTTTTGTTGGTATCATTGATTATCTTAATTTCATGGCTGGCTATAATATCATTGATAAATATGAAAACTTAAAAGCACTCAATGAAAAAATACTTGCTCTTCCAAAGATCAAGGAATGGGTTGCTAAACGTCCAGTTTCTGAGCTTTAATTTTCCTTTTGTTTTTTTTTTCATATTATTACTCTATGCTTCCACAAACTTGTTGTGACTATTTGACATCAAGTTGTTTATTTTTTTCGTACTATTGAAATATATATTTATATAATCTTCCTGACAGTCACAATGCCAGAAATAATTTATAAATTGTTTAAACAAGATCACAAGTTTTCCATAAAAAAAAAAAAATACATTTAATTATTTTTTGAATTTATCATCAAATAAATTGACTGGGTAAATTATTTTCTGGCTTTAAAAGACTACAGTATATTTTTCATTTTGCACCAAGAATATTTTCAAAATATAAAAATAAAATGTTATAATCTTTGATATAATTATAATAATAAAAAACATTTATAAACAAAAAAAAAAAAAGTACTTGTGTTTTTTTTTAATTAATTTTCCTTGATAATCATGTTTTTTTTTGCAGATTAATAATATCGCTTTATTTACTTGAGACATTCATAATATTTAATTGTTTATTTAGCTTTTTTTATAATATTTTTTACTTTGAGTAATGAGGTGATTAGATATTGCACTTGCTGAGTCATGAGTCTAGAATATTCTGCAGGTACATCTGAAAATAATGATTAATTATTAAAAGAATAGCTTGAAACATATATTTATTTTTATCAAAAAAGTCAACAAGATAACCACGTTATCGTTTATTCATGTAGTTTTTTTTATGTCATGAAAAGGAATAATCGATCTGCTTGAATAAAATTATCCTAGATCAATGTTTCATGTCGTAATCACCGTGACGATGGCAACAATCCATCATCACAAAACTATTTTTTTATAAAACTCATTTCCAATATAAAATTATAAATAAAATAATGATAAATTAAACAAACAGTACGATGAATAAGTTTTTGCAATATATTTTTATCAAAAATTATTATTATCGGACTTGATAAATACAGAATTTTTTTTTCTTTTTATTTCAACAGTCCCAAGCTGAGTTTATCTAATAAATAAATATATATATAATTTTTTTTTGCAACGTCATTCTTTTGACTCAAATATTTACAAAAACATTTATAAATAAAATTATACAATTCTTTTTTTTTTTATATTCCAAATTTAGCTATTGGAAAAAAAAAATATTACAATTATTTTCTGTAACATTTAAAAATTTTTGTCGTTTATATAAAAAAATTAATTATAATAAATTTAAAAACAAGTTTATTATTGAATTATAGATTATCAAATTTGAGTTTAATTTTAACTTGTTTTTTTTTTTTTTAAATATCCAGTTTGGTAAGTTTATTTCCAAGAAGATCCATTAAGTCATCTTGTAATTTTTTTCGAACAAAATTATACATGTATTTACTTTTTTTAATTTTCATGATATAAATATATCGAAAAAATTCGATGATAAAATTACAACATGTTTAATTAAATTTATGTATAGTTTTTAATGTTTTTTTTTTTGTTAATCAACATTATTTTTGATAAGTTTTATAAAATTGATTGAATATATTCTGGATTATTCAGCATGCACAGAAGTAAAGGAGATTGTCGAGGTCAAAAGAATGGAAAATTTTCCACTATACCTTCTAACTCATGTCCTGATTGAGTTCAATTAAAATAAAGGACAAACTAACGTTATTAAAAATAATTACAAGCTTCAAAAATAAATAAAAAAACAAATGATTTTCATTAAATCAAATAACTGTTTAAAACTTGGAGCAAAAAATTCATTTATAAAATAAAAAAACTAGTCTACCTTATGAACTAAAATAAAAATCAATTATTATCCTTTTTTTTTTAACAATAAATTCCAAATAATAATAACAATCATCAAAAGAATTGATAATTATAACAATTATAAAGAAAAATATTAATTTAAAAAAAATTTTAATTTGAAAAAATGTTAGTGTTATTTTAAAAATAAAATATTACTTTTTTTTTTTTTTTATTTAATTTTTATAATAATATTTTTAATTATCTATGTAATACCGAGAAATAATTATTTATTTAAAATCACAATGCCATTGTATTTTTTTGTCCAAGAAATAAAATGTTTTCTTTTTTAAAAATTAAATTTAATTTTCTATGTACAATGGATGTTTTTAATGTATACATTTTGTTACAATGTAGCGTTTATTATTATTTCTAAATAGAAGGGGAATTATTCCTACCATAAATTCTAAATGACGTAACAAATAGGACAATGTATAAGCCTGTTTTATTTTATTTTTTCGAGGCAGATAAATTGTAATAAGTCGTATCAAGAGCCAGTCGTGTTCAGCTATCCAGTGCAACAACAAGTAAAATAAATTCTTCTCATAATTTCAAGGTAGTGTAAATAATATTTTTAATTATCAAAAAATAATATAAATATTTACATTGATTTTATTTATTTATTAAAATAATATCCTAAAATATCCTTTAATTATAAATTACTATTTTCAAAATAATATTTATCTTCATATTAACACCCAAATTTATTATCAACATAATAAATAATCCAATTAAAAAAAAATAAATATTTATCATTTGTTTATGGTGTAGAATAAATTTAGTTTAATTAATTGCTGTTTTTTTTTTTGTTTTGCTTTATTTAAAATGATCTTTTTGCTCTAAATATTTATCTTGTTTGCTTGATAAATTTTAAATTGCAATTAATGCATTAATAACTAGTGGGTGTGATAATAATTTTATAACATATATATAATTTAAAAATTGCATGTGGAATGTAAAGAATAAAAAGGCCTTGAATAATAAAACAAATAATTATTATATATTTTTATTTATTTTACTTTCAAAAGGATATTGAAAATTTAAAAAATGCCGAGCTACAAGTTGACTTATTTCAACATTACCGGTCTTGGTGAACCAATCAGGTATTTGCTGAGTTATGGAGGAGTTGATTTCGAAGACAAACGTGTCAGTTTCGATGAATGGCCTGCTTTAAAATCCCGTTAGTATTTACAAAAAAATTAATTGAACATAAGAGATGAAAGAATATAAAAAAAATAACAAGTCATGGCTCATGACAATAAATGATTGTTAACTAAATTTTTGTTAATTATTTAGAAATGCCAATGGGACAAATGCCAGTATTAGAAATTGATGGAAAAAAATATAATCAATCACAAGCAATTCTTCGTTATCTTGCTAAAAAATTCAAAGTTGCTGGTGGTGATGATGAAGAAGCATATGAAATTGACAATGCTGTTGACACCATGGCTGACATGAGAATTGGTAATTTTATTAAAACACTGATTTCATGTTGCATAATCAATCAAAACAATTTCATTAATTATTAATTTTTTTCTTTACATTAATTTTATCTTGGAAAAAAAAAAAAAAATGACGTAATAATGAGATAAAATAAAAAAATTAAGTCGTAATGATTCAACAATTTTTATAAAATTATATTTCATTTTTTTTAAATCAATTAAATGGCTCATTTAACTTTATTGATGATATATTTTAATATAAAAATGAATTACTTGATTTTAGCTTTTTCAAAATATTTTTATTTTTCATCATTTTAATTTTGCTATAAATTAATTTAATTATTATTAAATTCGTTTAATTTTTATACATAGATAATTAGTCATAATTAATTAATTAATTATTTTTTTAATTAAAGCATTGGCAACTTGGCACTTTGAAGCTGACGCAGCAGCAAAAGAAAAGCAGAAGGAAAAAGCATTTAGTAAAATGGATTTGGTACTTGGAAAACTCGAGGAAACTGTCAAGAAAAACGGTGGCTATTTTGTTCGTGGAAAAGTGAGAAATTTTTCTTTTTTATTTTCATTATTTGCTTAAACATTGTGTTATATTTTTTTTTTATTTTTTCAGTTATCATGGGCAGATATTTGTTTAGCTGCTTACAATGATTTCTTGTCGAAAGTTATTGGAAAAAGTCTAGTAGGTGATTATCCAGAGCTGACAAAACTCGTTGAAAAAGTAGCAGCAGTTCCAAATATCAAAAAATATCTTGCAAAACGTCCAGTAACACAAATGTAATTAAAAACTTCACTTGTATAATTATTTTAAATTTTTTATCTTTCACTGTTTGTTATTGTTATTTTCGTTTATTTGTTAACTAACAATTAAAACACAAATGTAATCATCAATAACACATAAAACATTTAATTATTTTTTTCTCTTATACACAAATATATAACTGAATAATTAAAAATATTGTTTAAATTATTTTTTATTTTAATTTACATATATATATATTTAATTATTTTAATAATATTTAGTAATTGCATTCAGCATAAATTAAATATCAATCACAGGTTGCTTGAAAAGATAAATAATACAAAATATTATTTCAATTATTTCGTTGTTTTTTTTCTTCAATTCATGTCAGTCGTTGAATTTAATTTTAACTAAATAATTAAACACCATAACAAATACGGTCCTTTGGAAATTTTTTAACACAAAAATAAAAAATTTAATATTAAATTTTAACACCGAAGAATTGGGTGTAAAAAAAAACATTTATATCTTTTTAATTTATTTAAAAAATAGTAATTTTTTTTTTGCAATTTGTGGTGCATTTTGTTCAGTCATCGATTGTTTGACTATCATCTCATGGGCATTACAACTAAAATAAAACAAAATAATACAATAAAATTATAAAAAAAATAAATAATAATTGAAATGTAAAATTTGGATTTCTTTTGAAATATTAAAGAATAGAATTTGTAATTATTTTTAATATAAATTTAGGTAATAATATCGTAATTTAACTCGCCCATGTAACGTGCCAATTCAGAACCAGTAAATTCAGTTTCATCTAAATCTTGAAGACTTGAATTACTTATTGTATTTGCACTACCAATACTCAATGTATGTTGAATTTTAGTCTGTACATTTTGTTGTTGTAAATTATTATTATCACTTTTTTGCTGCCTATTTTGGTGGGTGAATAGACCTTTTGTTCCAGATCTAAGTCGTTCAGCAAGTACACCTTTATAAAAAAAATTACAATTAAAATTAACATAATTACAAAGAAAAAATATCAAATTTATTAAATAAAACTTGTAATTTTAATTAAATTTTAAACTAAAAAACATGATAAATTTAATTTTTCAAAATTATTTCGCAGATTTTTTAATAAAATTTGTTATCATCGAGTAAATTTTCATTGATCGATCTGTTTTTATGTACATAAATTTAACGAAAAAGACGCATATATAAACGTTCAAGTAGAACGCATATAAACCTTTTTTTTTTTTATTTATTTTTGTCTATCAATGTAAAGGTTGCGGTGGGAAATTGCGCAAGCGACCTTTTTCGTTATATTTTTTTTCTTTTTCATCACATCAAGTAGAAAAAAATGAAATACATTTGTAAAACGTGACAGTTTTTAAAAAATAGACAGCAAGTAAAAAATCTTTTTTGACAAAAATAAAAATAAAAAAAAAAGGGTCTATTATTTCGAAAAAAAAAAAAATCTGATAACATTTGTTTTTTGATTTATCTTAAATCAAATTATTCTCCTGTCAATCGATGTTTGAATAAGAAAAATAATAAAAAAATTCCATAACGTACATTATAAATAAATTTTGAATAATTATATGATTTTTTTTTTTTTTTTGTGTCTATTGTAATAATAAAATATGAATAAATATATACAATGACGAGAGACAATTTGTGTCTATCAAAAGCTCGACATTAATTGAAAATAAAAAGAAAAACAATAAATAAACTATTTTAATATCTGAAAATATAACAATAGAAAAAAATAATAAAATAAAATTTAAATTAATTCTCATTGGAATTCTAATCAGTATATTTATTGATAAATCTAATGAAAAAAAAATACATCTTACCAAGTGAAACAGTCCTATGAGGCCGTTGACTTTTATTTAAATTATTATTAACTGGTGCATGTGACAATCCACCATTATTATGACATCCTTCATTTAAACTTTTAGCTAATGATGTTACAATTGTTATTTGATTTTGGTAATTATCATTTGTCTGTAAATGATTTTTATTCCATTCACAATCATCATGATGATTAACAATATGACAAATAACTTTTGGCTCAACTAAATTAATTTTAGATGTTGATAATTTATTAATATTAATATTATTATTTTTATTTTTATCTTTTATTATTGGTAAATCATTATTTTCAATGTTTAATTTTTTATCAATTTTATCAATACGTTTTATTGATGTTAAACGTTGTGTCTCATCACTGCCTGAATATGATCCTGAATTTTGTTCTTGTTTTTTAATTATTGATTTATTATTGTTGTAACGTGATAAGCTACTGTATGTTAAACGACGTGGACTTGTTGTTTGAAGTGATCTTCCTCCACAATGTTCAGCCAACATTGACTATATTATCGAATAAAAAAATTATCAAATATTAATTTTTTATAAGTTTATTAAAAGATAAAAAAAATAAATGTTAATAAAAGTTTAACAATATATTTTTGCAATATTATAATAATTATTATCAAGTAAATGTTATCTTAGTAAAATTTCTTATCGATTTTTTTAACATATTTTAAAATTTTAATAAAAACTAATAAATTATTCAGTTAAATTTACCTTGAATGCCTCCCGGAACTTGTTTGACATGATGTTGTACAAAAGTGGATTAACCGTTGTTGAAAGAAAATATAATATTCCAGAAATATATGTCACTATTTTGTAGACTCTTGATAAATCTGTTTCTATTTGTGATCCAAGACTTTTAGCATAAACTGCGAGTAATCTTTGAGCATGAAATGGAGCCCAACAAACACCAAATGCAACTGTAACAAATACTTTAGCAAAAAAAACAATAATACATTATTTATTTGTCAATTGTTCAGTGGATGTAAAAAAAAAAAAAAATTATAATAAAAGAATACATTAAAGGGAGAAACAATAGGGTAAAGAAAGTTTTTTTTTATTGAGGGTGGATGGATATAAATTAAGTTGATCAAGAAAATAATAATGCTTCATAAAATGATTACGAATTCAAAAAAAAAAAATATTTTACTTGGTGACAAGAATTTCGATGCATACTTAATAACATTTCACTCATTAATTATTGATCCTTGAAATATTTTTTGTTAATTTAAATTTCATGCGGTGAAAACCTGTCTTTTAATTTATTTCCTATTCAAGTTTGATATATTAAAATTATTTAACAAACTTGCGTGACCTTCAAGTCCATATATTCGCTTTCATTTTAAACGTAAAAATAATATTTTTTTTGGTAAAAAAAAACATAAATTAAGTCTAATTATTATTGATACATGAGTCAGTATTGATTTTAGCATTGTAACGTTAATAAATCAACGATTTTTAATAACTTAATTGTCATTTAGTGGGTCAACAGTGTGGTTTTGTGGAAGACTGAATCTCGATGATCCAAATAATGACATTACTGTGTATAAATTTATGGTCAATTAAATTTTACTGTTCTACAGAAACAAGAAAATTCTTTTGTATTTATAATCAAACGTTATGTCAAGGATAAATGTTTTTTAATTTTTATAAAATCATATTTTATTAATTAGTCTATCCATAAGATACATTGTCACATTTAAATAAGATGACATTTATAATTTTTTTTCAAATTATATACCTGATCCAGTGACTTGCATAATTTTTTTTTTTTAATTTAAATTGTTTGTTTATTAATCTCGTATGTAAATATTATGTCTAGTAATTTTTTTACAATATCCTTATAGATTTTTTTCGATAGTAAAAAGAGCTGAAAAATTATCGAGCTAACATTTTGTCTGACAATATAAATATATTATTAAAAAAAAAGAAATAAATAACAACAATTATTTGAAGATAATTATTTATAAAATATTTTTTTGTATACAAAATACGTCTACTTTATTAAAAAAATAACTTTCAATTAAATATTGCCGAAATATATATACTTTTTTATGATTTTTAAAAATTTATTTACGAAAACTTTTACAGAACAAATAATAATAATGCTTATATTATTGTTCCATTAAATTTTATAGTATTTTATAATGTTACAGTTTATTTTTGAGTTTATTAAGGATTTTTTTGTTCATTTTTCAGCCATCATGTGATACTTGATGTTTATTTTTTATATATTTTTCTTTTGTCCTATGGGAAAATTTGTTTTGATAAGTTTGCTGTTTAAATAAAGACCCTCAAGGTTTTAACATTGAACCTTTTAAGGGGTGAAGATTTGAATAATAAATTACACAAGAAAAAAATAAAGTATTCACAATCTTGAAATTATAATTCACCGTAGTAGAATGCCAATTTCCGGTGGATCAATGTCTACACTTTTTGAATTTTTTTATTTTTTATTATCTCAGTTTTGTCTTCAAGAAAATATTATATTTTCTTAATCTAGCTTTTTTTTTTAATTGTTTTTCTGACAGATTACGTCTTTTTCTGTTATTCTATGTTTTTGCTTGTTAATGTTATTTAATTATTTACTTGTTGAGGTTGAATTTCATTCTTTTAGTTTTAAAGTATTTTTTTTCTTTTTCATACTTTAATTAGTTTGACATTGTGCACACTTATACTTCTAATTTTATCACTAAACTATTTTATATATTTCTTGTATTTTATATATATTTTTTTAAAATTATTTGCTCAAGAAAATATTGCCAATTTGGGATCTATTGCAATACACAAGATCACGGGGTTATTTGACGTTTTAATGAATATTATTTCAGCTGTATTATTATTATTTTATTTATTTATCACTTCTTGGAAATTAGATTTTTTCAAGGACCATTTTTATTAATTCATTTTGCAATTTTAGTATTAAAAAAATAAATAAACAAAATATATGTACAACAGGTATTTTAAAAACTGTCCAACTTTTAGGAGCAATTTCTTTTTTTTTTTGAAACAATTTATAATTGACACTAATTAAATTAGATGTTATTATTTTAAAATAAAATTATTTTCATAATGTAATTAAGTAATTGGAAATATGTCATTAAAGTATAACTGCACTGAAGGTTGAAATTATAGTTAGTTTTAGTCGAATGAATCGTCAACAAATGTTGATTACGATTCTGTCATTGCAACGTGTGTGTTTTTTCATGTAAACAAACATCTAAAGCGTCACATTTATCCACGTGTATCTAGTGCTTTATGGCAAGAATAAAAAATAAATAATGACTTAAATGAATAAAAAAAAAACCCCGGAAGTTCATGCAATGAAAAACTTGCAGATGGAATTTCTGGAGTTCTGCCTGAGCTAATTTAAATAACTAATGATGATATCCAAAAATAGAAATGAATAATAAAGATTCACGTAAAATAAAAAATAGAAAAATGCAAAAAAACTATTCTGTTTAATGAAAAAATTGGATGAAGAAGAGAAATGATTTAGTTAAATGATTTATTGACCATAAGAAATAAGAAGCTCGAGTGTACATAAGCCCACCAAAATTATAGAAAATAATTGGGAAAATATGTTGAGATATTAAATAATATTTCACATTAGCAAAATATATTACACGTGCAGGGATTTTGTAAGATCAATTACTTATTTATCTTCTCGGGCGTAAAATAAATGCCAAAGTGGTCAAATGTCAGATTATTCATTGAATAATGGATTTATTTTTGTCTAGAGTATATTTTTTTTTGGCTGATTTATTGAGAGCCACATGGAGACTGGAATATTTTCTATGTACTAAATCATATTCAAATTTATCAATAACAATTTTTTTAATTTATTAAATTTATATAATACTCAAAATTTAAATAAGCTGATTGATTTAAATTGAATTAAATTATTAGCAATTTTTATTAAACGTTTTTTTGAGTATAATGAACTCTAATTTATGTAATTAAATTACAAGTAATTACAGAATTCTTCATTTGTCATTAAATTATTAGATTGAGTATTTAATTTTGACACATTTATTTGGCAGATTAAATTCATTCATGTCGAATCGACATTTTTTTTTTAACCACATACTGATTTATAATGACAAATAAATTTTTTTTTCTCTATTTCATTTTATCCCCTCAGTATTTGCCCTTGAAATTAATACGAATTAATTTATCATGATTTGTTTATCCTAGAAATGTTTGTAGACTATTCAGATGTCATGTTGTCTCTAAAAATAATAAACCTAATAAAAAAAAAAAAAAAGAATATAATCATCATATCTTTATTTAATTAGAGAATAAAAACTCTAATGATAAAATTTATTCAATTTTCATTATCTCTTTTTATCCCAATATAACTTTTTACCATTTTTTTTAATTAAATTTTTAATTTCTCTTTTCATATTATCATTAGTTTTTTTTTTATAATTTTACTAGTACCTAATTTATGTTTAAAACATTACCCTTGAAAAAAAAAAACGAAAAATAATGACGCATATTATAAAATGTAAAAAAATTCAATTATTAAAAATTGGTATATATAATTAAATTAATTTAAAAATTTATTGAGTGTTAAAATTAAGAAAGATCAACAGCCTGATTTAAAAAATTTTCCTTTCTTTACTCACAATTATTATTAAAGTATTTAAAAAAATAAATATAAAAAAATATAAAATAAATAAAGTTAGATGATGTTTTACGTCACGAAGTTGTTGTCTAAGGGTACCCTGATATTTTCCTTCGTCATAATAACATAAAAGACCATCTATTGCTGAAAATGTTTCCCAAACCATCATCAAGCTTTCCAAGCCAAATGGCAATATTCAGCCAACGAAAGTGTGCCATTTTTTTTACCCTCAAAACTAATGGGTTTCTTTGCCTTACTTGTTATTTTATTTTATTTTTTTTTCGTGATTATACTTTTTCTTTTTCTGTAAGATTCTTTTATATATATATTTTTTCTCACCCTGATGTATTTTTTTTTTTTGAAGTATATCCAGAACACAATACATTGTCTCTCCATTTTGCATTAAATATTTTATCAACGTGGCACAATAAAATGTGTCGTCTCTTCCCTTTTTCATATCACAGAAAAAAATATTTCCTATATTCTTTTTTCTTCTATAAATATCACGACAAGTTATCAAGTATTTATTGTCATCATGATAGCTGAAATAGTCAAGGTCATGGATATATTTTTACTTTTATTATTATTTTATATTTATCGTGGGTTTTAACGTGGCAATAATTAAATACTTATTGTGCAATTAAATGCACTTAAATTACCTCACTTAATTCACCTACAGTGTCAGCGTAAATGTTCAATAAATGTATATTAAAAATACAATAAAATAACATTAAGAAAATGAATTGCATTGATAAATAAGTTTAAAAATTATGTAAAATTTGGATATAAAATAAATAAAGTTTTAACGATATATTTATTATGAAATTCGTGATGAAATTTTATAGACATGCTTAACTATTTTTGTGTGTCATTTTAATTATCATATGAAAATAAAAATAAATAAAATACATTAAATAAATAAAGAATGACAAAAAATAAATAAAATTTATTTGTAAAAACGTCGTTAGGAATGTTGAATGGACGGGTTCTTTACCGATGACCTTTTATTTTACATTTCCGTTGAATTTTGCAGTTTTGGATTGTTTGTGAAAGCCAAAAAAAAAAATAGGTTAAACAAAAAAATTAATTGACGATACCCGAAATTAATTTAACAAAATAAAACTCCATATATTTCGAAAGATATTTTGATTCTGTTTTTACAGTATCTTATCAAAATTCGTAAGATAAAAAAAAAAAACAAAATAAATTTTATTGATAATAGATTCTAGCCTTTCCCAAAAAATAAAAAAAAAACATTATTTATCATAAATTGCCCTCTGATATAATCAAATCAAGATAACATCTACAAATTATTCTACTAAATTTTCGTAAAAAGAAATGAAATACAAAAAACTTACATAAGGCTTCCCTTTGTATAGATCCTGACTAAATACGTTTTTTTTTTTAGAATTTTTCTACTATTTAGAGTTCGTTAATAAACATCGATAAAATTTAGCATAATGGTGCCAATCAGCTGAGTATTTTTAAATTATTTTGTTGTTAGATAAAAAAATAAATCAATTATTTATTATAAATAAACTCACCGAGCATTCGAATGATATTTCGTTGTGATGCTACTCTTGATCGTCCACTTTCAGTGTTATTTAAACTTCCAGGTATATTATTACGTTTAACAGAAATAAGTATTCTTGAATCACGTAAATTTAAGCCAATTAATATGTAAAGTACGGTTATTATTGTCATTGGTAAAACAAAAAATATAATTGTCGAAATTTCAAATGCATGATCAAGAATTCTCCATTTAACTGAACATGATGCTGAATCTGGTAGCTTTGTTCCATTTTTATCAACTTCATATATAATACCAAATTGTATTGCTTGTGGTATTGCTAAACACAATGCAAAAAACCATATGAAAATTACATATTTTATTGCACGTGATAATTTAGACATTGTGTGAGACAAAAATGGATGACAAATTGCTACATATCTGAAATCAAATAAATAAATAAATTAACTTATAAATTAATAAGCTAATAAACCAATAAAAAAGTCAATAAATAAATGAATAAATGAATTTTACATTCTTTAAAATTATCATGAAGGAGATCAGGGTCAAAATTTATGAGAATTATTTGCAACATTTTAGAAATCTGATATCAAAGGGAAAAAAAAAAAAATCTAATATCTCAAATAAAATAAAAATTTTTGCAATATATTTTTTTAAATTTATAATAAAAAAATAAACTTATCAATAAATAATCGAATGAAATTTTAAAAAATAAATCTCCGAATAAACTAGTTTTAATTCATTTTATTTTATAGAAAAAAAAAGTTTCTTTTTTATTAATATTTTTCATTTAAATATTTATAATATTATTAGTATTATTATTATTTATTTTTTTACTGAACAAAACACTGGAGCTTTTATAAATTTAAAAATAAAATATAAAATATTTTTCGTATAAATATTTTAAAGCCAATAAATTTTTATTTTTTATGATAACATTTTTATGATTATTTTTTTTTCTAGTTGACAACTTTCTTTTCCGAATTTAAAATAACAATAATAATAAATATTTATAATGAAAACAAAATAAATATTTATAAATTAATAGATTGAATTAAAAAAAAAATTAATTAATTAATAACAAATAAAATAACCTTTCAACAGTAAATGCAGTGATTGTTAAAACAGTTGCATTTGCAGATGTTTCAGCAGCAAATGATGATATAATACAAAATGTTTCTCCAAATATATATGGATAATGTGACCACATATAATACATTTCTGGTGGTAGACCAGATATTAGAAGTAGCAAATCAGATATTGCAAGACTAAATAAGTAATAATTTGTTGCTGTATGCATCGAACGATTTTTGGCAATAACAACACATGTTGATATATTACCAATAAGACCAGTTATAAATATTGCAATATATATTATTGTTATTGGCACAATTATTATCAATGCATCATGTTTATCTGGTGCTTGATTTATACTTGCATTATTGTTTGCTAATAGTTTATCAATTGAAACATTAATATGACTTGATAAATCATTTGTCTCAATTGTTGAATCATTTTCCATCAGTTCAAAATTCATCTTACAATAGTTTCTAACTTCACTTTTATATATTTTTTTTTCAAATTCAAAAATTTTCCTTCAATTAAATATCATCACTGAGTATCTTTGTCATACAAAGCTTTTATTATTTTAATTTTATTTATTAAATTTACAGTCAATGACATTTTAAATTATATTTTTTTATGCTTTTTTTTTTCGCCACATTTTTATTTTATTATCCAGAGAAAAGATTTTTTTAATATTACAAAAGTAATAATAATTATAAATCAACGAAACATGTACTTTGTGCTTTGCCACAAATAAATAAACACTTTTTTACAAAAGAAATATAAATTGTCAACTCTTTCTTGATTTTATTCTTGAATATATGTTGATTTTTTTTGTATCTATTTTTATGTCAAAAAGAATATTTATATATTTTATTTTTCAAGTGTTACTTAAATTTTTTTAACTCTTATATTCATCACTATTTTAAATATATATATATTTTCCATACATAAAGATAATTATAATTCAACAAAAACAAAACCAACAAATATTTTTTTTCACCATCACTTGTTAAACACAATTAATAATTTAAATGATTCAAAACTATCATCACCACATGAACAAAACAAAATAAGAAATAAATTTTTAATTTATAATATTTTTATTAAAAAATCCATCAATAAATTAAAGAGAAATTTTTTTTTCTTATCTGTTTTCACAGGTGTGCACCAGATAAATTCGTTGTTAAATAATTTCGTCAATTTATATGGATTTTAAATTTCATCAGCTATAGTATTTGAATTGAAACAGACAAATTTAAAAATGTAACTGATAAAACTATCGAAATATAAATTGTCTTATTAAAAATATATTTAAAAAAAATAAAATGTCAAGTTATAAAAAATTACAATAAATAAAAAATAGCCAAGTATTGGCCTTGTAAAAGAGCCGGTGTATCATCTTTGCCTGGTGATGTTGGTCTCGATCGTTTGAACGTGAACGTACGACTAGAATTGCTAACACTGATCTTGATCATCACATATATATACAGTTTAAATATCATACAGTATATAAAACCCACATGAAAGTCATATATGTTTGTACATAAAGTAACACACAGCCACCAATTCAACGGATATACTATATATTTAAAAGTGGGAGCTGAATTCACTGTAATAAGTTGAAAAATTTTGTGATTGGACCACTTGATTGCATACTCGTGAAATTTATCCACCAGATATTTTAAAATATTACTGAATAATCCGTTATTCACCTGGGGGATGAAAATTAAAAATTTTTATTACTATTATTATATTTAACAACAAAAAAAAAAAAAAACAGCCGCTGATATAAAGACTTTTTAAATTTTTTATAAATAATTTTCTTGATTTATGCAAAATTATTTAAGCTTTATTTTTGATTGAATTTTTTACATAAAATATTAATTATTTTTAAGTCAATCAACTTTGTATTGTTCACGTTATAAATCCTTGAGATGAAAAAGTTTGATGAATTTTCTTTCTTAATATATTTTAAATTATAAAATAAATTTAATATTTTTTTTTTTATTTAAAAAATTATAGATTAATCAATAAGTTAAACGCAATTTATAAATTGATTGATAATTAATTTGATTATATTTTTGTATTTCTCAGAAATATTATTTCGTTATATGTAAATTTTTTTTTAAAGGTTTTTTTTTACAAGTTAATTATCGATTATTACTTGTCGATGAAAAATAAAAATTTAATTATATAACCAGGTTAAAATTTAAGAAATATGAAAAACGAATTTACCGAATTATTCGGTAAATGGAGTTTTTATGTGAATTTAATATTTATGGAAAAAATAATGGAAAAAAAAATTGTAAATTATTTGACACTTGTTGCACTTGAATTGCAAGTGCATATAAAATTCGCTAAAATATTGTCAAATAATGCAAAAAATAAACCGTCTTTATTATGCAATTTATACCTGTTGCATAAAAAAAAAAAAAAAAAAGCCTTTGAGATGGAAAAAAGTAAAGAGATAAGTGCAATGATCTTAAAATCTATTTTTTATTTTTAAAATCATGTTGAATTTATTATTCAATTAAATTTCTGTCTAGTATAATTCAGACGGGATTCCAATTATTTTTTTTCCTTTTTATCTACCTTGAATTTTTCACTTTATTATTACCGGTTTTTCCATTCACTAATTTTATTTTTATCCCAGTCAGACGACGATTTAAATTACAGTTCAACAGACTGATAAACTAAAAACTCTTTGAGATGAAAAAATAATTATATCTATTCAAATAAAATAAATGAAAAAATTTTTTTTTCCCTTTCGTTGACGTGTGAAAATTTATATTTGATTGATGTTAATTTTGGCAAGTTTCGTGTTCAACTGGTCGCGTGGCTCAGTTGTTGGACATGATCAAGGTAAAATATATATTTCTTCAAAAAAATATAGAAAAAAATAGTTATATTATAAGGGAGGGAGTTGCGCCAGCGCTCAAGTACTTTTGCTCATGTATTATCTTGAATTGTGCGCAAAAAATAAAATTGCAAGTATTTAAAAAAATAAATAAATTGACAGAATGATAATTAAAATAATTGAAAATTGAAAGAATAAATTAATTGTTTACAGAAAATTAAGTTAATATGAAAAATTAATTTTCATAATTACTGGAAACAACCCTCTTTGTCCTATCAATAATTTTCAATCACCAAAACTTTAAACAACTTCTAGTCACTTGCAATTGCATAAAGTTTAATTTATTATCCATCAAAATTATTTTAATTCAATTAATATATTCTTTTGATTTTCAAGTTTTATTTTATTGGAATTATTTTTTTTCCTTCTGTGAGTGACATTGTTTCAAGGAGAAAAAATATAAACTCAGTTTTGGATTGTAACCCTTATCAATATTCTGTCAGTTTTATAAAATTTTTACAAGTTAAAATGAAAAAATTAAAAGCGAAAAAAAATGATGTTTTTATTTCAAAGAAAATACTTGGTAAATTTATTAAAAAAATATAAAAATATAGATTATTATTATAGCTAAGTTTCAAAAGATTATTTTGACATTAATTATGTGATTTAACTGCGCATAAATTTTTCACTAATATATACCAACTCTTTTTTAAAACCTTTTTTTTATATTATTTTTTGTTTGAAATAATTATTTCAAAAGTATATTTAGTCAACATTAATTCTTTAAATATTATTATTTTACAAATATTTTGTATATAATTGAAAATAATAAATATATTTTTAATTAAACAAGACTTTTAGACTAATTTAATTTTAAACTCTCAAGTACTTTATTTATTATTTTTGTTTCAAAACTCTAAAGGATCATTGTAAAATTTAATTCAATTTTTAAACATTTTTATTATATTTAATTTGTTTATACCTTTAAATGTCGAAAGATAAAAATATTATATATCAATTAGCTGTTTTGTAATAACAATTATAAAATAATTTGTTTATAAAAATAAATAAAATGACATGAGCATATAGTAAAAATGTCAAGGCTTTTATAAAAATAAAGAAAAACTAATTAAAAATAAAAATTTATTTATCTTTTAGAAATAAAAATAGTTGAAATAATATTTTTGTATGTTTTAAATTTTTTTTTCTATTATATATATTTTTTTAATGAATTTTATTTTATTATTTTGGATGTATATTGCGTGTCACTGAATTTTCACAATTTTATTTATTTTACTTTTTCAACAAGGTCGATTTATGAACTTCCAAAAATACATTCATAAAAAGATTAATATAAAATATTTTCTTAAAAGTCTTATTTATTGTTGAACATAACTTGTTCAATATACTTTTTTTTCACCATTTTATATATTTTTTTTTAATCAAAATAATTCGTTAAAAATATAAATGAAAATAATACAAGATGATGATAAAGAAATTAAATTTAATATTTTATTTTATCGTGGATAATGTTGTGTTTGTTTAATCGAGCATATGACGTCGATTAATTGCAAATGTATTCATGTGACTTGACATGATATTAAAACTTCTGCATCACTATCACAAGTCAGCTTGATGTTTTACTATTTTTTTTAAATAAAATGCAATTGTAATATTAAATATCAGTAATCAATTATTTTTACACTTGGAAGGATTTAATTATGCTTCAAACAAAATTTATAAAAATAATTTAATTAAGTCAACTTGCTAAAATTAATAATAAATGAAACGTAAAAATATAGAGCTATTTTATTTTTTATAATATTAATTTAATCAGTAAAATATTTTCATGTTAGTTTTAATTACAATAACCTTATTGACGTGTGATGTAGAAAATTGTTGATTCAAATTTTTCAACAAGAAAATCCAGGTCAGCATATGGCATTTAATTTCGTTTTTTTTTTTTCTACTTGATTTATAAATTTTCTGGTTTTTTTGTATTACCTTGAAGCCTAAAACGTCAAGAAAACTCTTGAAATTTCTATGAATGTTTATGAGATATATTTTCTAGAAAATTTGCCAGAAATAATTTCTATAAATTTTTTTGCAAAGTTAGGTAAATAATAGTTTATTGATTCGTTATAATTTTCTGATAAATATATTCACTGTCTATTATCTTATCTACCCTCTATTCATGGGTTAATATTTTTTGTTTTTATTTTTAGCTTTTATTTTTATTGGCACTGATAGTGAATCAGATTTTATTTTATATTTTTCGATACTATCACCAAAGTATGATGAATGAATCCAGTAAATTGGGTAGGTTTTTGCGACAAATTATCAATTCATTCGTATATCATAAAACTGTGTGTGTGTTGAAATGAAATTTATTTTAAAATAAAAAAGAAAAAAAGAAATATAAAAATTATTATCGTTGGGAAAATGAAAATTTACGTATCATGAAAACAGCAGTGGCCAATTAAATCATGATAAATGAAATAAAAAATAAATACAGCAAAAAAGAAAAAGGATTTTTTAACATGCCAAATTTAGTATGTTAAAAATAATTTAAAAAAACATTGTTTGCTGGTTTAAATAAAATTATAGCTTCAACAAATTATTTACATTCTTACATTATAAATATAGAATATAAATTTACGCAAAACAAAATATACATAAATGTTTTTCATGACTTATTTTAACATAATCCTTTTAATCTAAAAATTTTTAAATTTTTTATCAATTTTTAAATTAAAAAAAAACAAAAGTCATCGTTATCACAGACTTGCACATATTCACTCAAGTATTTATATATATTTTTTTCATATTATTATTTTCCCTGTCTAAAGGGAAAAATAAAAAAAAAAATCTTTATTCGATTGTCATGAAAAATTCCAAGCACGACGATCGTAACTTTTCATTTTAACTTTCATATATACATAGGGAACTCGTCCAATTTGAGGGCCAAAAAAAAAATATTGGAAATACTGTAACATAAAGAAACACACGATGCGACAATAACGAATGAAAATGAAAGTATTGTTTTCTTTTTTATACAAGAAAATAGGAAGAAGATATTTTTTGACCCTGACGAGAGGTCAAAGACAAAAAAATATAACTTTAAATTGGCTTATTTGATAAATAAAAAACACCAAGAGCCATAAAAAGTTAAATTAATATAAAAAACAATAAAATTATGTATAAAATTTTTTTTTTCACAATAAAATATAATAAAATATAATAAAATTGGGTATAAAAATTTTTTTTTATATTATATACGGAAGTTAAAGGTTGAAATTGTTGTATATAGTCAAGAAAGAATTTTATGATTTCACTAAATAAAATTCATTCCGCATTATTATGTCTAGACTTGTCTCGACACCTTATATCTGTCAGCCCTGTAATTGGTACTCTCGTATAAATTGTAAGGATGTTTAATATAAATATCTAACAAAATGAAAAATAAATAAAAAAATAAACTATCAATGAAAATTATCGAAGCTCAATTTTCTTATTTAACAAAAAAATTTAAATACTAAAAAAATTTTAAAAATAAATTTATCATTCATGTCACGATATATAAATCTACATTTATAATTAATTCTATAATTTTATCTCAATTTTTTTCACGTTAGAAATGTAAATTTTAAAAAGAAAGAAATTTTTTTAAAAACTTTCTGACACAAAATTTCAATTAGGCTGTCTAAAAATAAAACAAATAATTTAATAATAAATCTATAAATATAGAATATTGAAAAAATAAAAAAAATTATAGTTTTATTTTTTATCATTATACGCCTACGTATTGTCTGGAGACAAAATGTATATGTGAATAAAAGTTTTCAACTTTTGACTAAAAATAAAAGAAGGAAGTCCATATCACACCGAAAAATAAATAAAAAAGTAGAAGAAAAAAAAAATATATAATAAATAAAAATAAACTACATAATACCCAGAGTAATTTCGATTCTTTTTTTTTTTTTTTAGGGGAAAATTTTATATGAATAAAATAAATTAAAGGAAATTATTGTACTTCACGAGATTTTGTTAGGAACGTTATGACATTCTTAGTTTTCTGATATACCACGACAAACAATAATAAAATAATAAAAAAAAAAAATATGTAATAGAAAAAATATAAGAAAATAAAATGTATATTTTGTCAAATTGAGTCAAGCACTATTTATTACTATTTATTATTGTCTGTGATGAAAATATTTTCAAACTTTTATTTGGTGCCAGATTGTCCTATTGACATAAAAAAAATAATATTGATTGTAATAAAAAGTGGACCAAAAAATGAAAAATTAATGTAAAAAAAAATTCTAATATAAAAGTAAAAGAGAATTTTTTTTCTAAATGGAGAAATAATTTTAAAAAATATTCAACCTGTCCTCTTGAATGATTATATTTAATTGATGGTTCAAGATACACATCATTTTACCATATTGAGGGAAAAAAATGGGTAAATTTATCTACAAAAAAGTACTGTGGTATTTTGATGTCGAAAATTTTTGATCATAACGATCTAGACAAACAAAAAGGGGAGACTAATGCGAAAAAAAAATAACTAAATGATCAATTGAATGCAATAATCATTTTATCTATTTAATATTTGTCATACAGCCGAAATAATATGAAATGATATCATTTAATTGACAAATAAATTTGGTGGGGTTCAATAAGAAAGGTCAAGATTATCAAGATGTCATTTATAACAGTTATACATTGTTAACTTAATTTTTACAAGAGCAACCCTGTGTCTTCGGCTGTGTATATTCTTGTTGACCTTTATTATATTTATGAACAAACGCCAAGCTGAAAATTTATGAAAATTGGTTCATAGATAAAGCAAACCTCCCTGAATAATATTTGTATTTTAATTTTACAACCAGAACGTTCGTTGTCGAGTTAGACACTATGAGCCTATAGAGTCAGATGGGTGCATAAGACATACCCTCGTTTTCCTTGTTTTCTATTTATTTAATAAATAAAAAACGCAAAGCCGAAAATTCCTGAAAATTGGTGAATATATAAAGTAAAAACCCCTTAATATTATCTGTATTTCAATTTTTTTAACTGAATCGTTTGCTGTCGACTTTTATTGATTGCAATTTATTAATAAAACTAAATGTTGCTGAATTTCTACTTAGTGCGAAAACCAATCGAGTGACTTGAAGGGATTTTCCTTTATATTTTAATTTAATTTTTATCACGATTTAAATTTAATTATTACAACAATTTTAACTCTGTGATAAGTGAAAATAGTTGTTTTTATTTAAAACAATGAATTTTGTATTCTTGTTTTTTACTTCATTGTCGTCAACAATTTTTTGAATAGAAATTAAAGATTAAAAAGAATTGAGGGTGGAAAAAAGAAGAAATAGACAAAAAAATTATGAGAAAAGGGAATTTATGAGTATTGAGAAAAGAAAAAGCTGGCAGGAATAATGTTTTTTTATGTAGAAATAGTTGATCCCTGAGGTGGGTTGTAACCTTTTTTATTATAAGCATAGTAGTACTCAGGAGACTTGTGAATACAATCTCATTATACTCACTGGCTTTGTGACAATTTTTTTTATAAAATACTTGATGGTTTATTTTTACAATAAAAATTAAGAATATTTTAATTGAAATAGGTAAAAATAAGCTGAACAAATGGACTGAAGGTGACCTAAGACCTACCTCGTGATTTAAAGGCTGACAATTGAAATTTCAAGCAAAAAATCAGCTGCCATTTAAACGTTTACTTGGTAAAGGACATCCTTTTTCGCCATAAATAATTGAGCATATTTTAGTAACACGTTGACCAAGTTTATCAGAAAATCTTTGAGCTGAATTATCTTCAACAATTCCTTTGAGATAACAACCAGTTTCTTCAGCTTCACATGGTGCATAATGATGCAGTAATGCTACTTCTGGATCCACCGAAATTTCATTGAAATCTTCATTAACAAAAAAAAGTTTAAGCCATTAATTAATTGTCATTTAATGAACACCTCAATTCTTTGTCATACTCACAATTCTTTTTATTTATCAATGAACCATCACGTAATTTCCAAGTATTATAATTGCCAATTTCAACAGTATTTTGGCCTTGAACAATGTATCTACTTCTGTCTCGTGGCTCATGTGGTTTTTTAAGTCGTTTTGTTTTAGCTCTTGTATAAAGATATGGCTGCTCTATAAATAACAATAAATTCAATCATCAGTAATTAACATTTCTCAAGTTCTCAATTAATAAAACCGTAATTATATCAAATGAATCACCTTGTTTGTTTCTATCTTCATACATCGTGTAGAAATATACATTTCTAAATAAAAACGATGCAGTATCATCAGTTTTATTATCATCCAAGTAATTCATCATATCATTAAAATTATTATATATTTTTGGCACCAAAAATTCATCAATATCAAAGACTGCTGTGTATCGATAATTATAATCAATTGTGTTACGATATAAACAATCATTTAGAGCAGCGAATAAACCCTCTTTTCTCAATGTTTGTTCGTATATATATTGCGATGGTAGTGTCCAATTTAATACATCATATGAATATAAGTAATCATCGTATTTATAATATTCAAGTACTCTATTAACATCAAGTGCTATTGATGAATTATAAAAGGTAAAATGATCAACTCCCATCAATTTGTAATATTCAATAAATTCAATAAGTTCCAATGGACGATTGAATTTATGATCGAAAACTAAAGAAAAAAAATAAATAAATAACGAATGAATTATACCCAGCTAACAACAAATTTCTTGTTTGAATTTTTTTGTAAATTTCGGAAATATTATCTGGAAATATTTTCTAAAAGATTTCTGGAAATTTTTATTAGATATTTGCGAAAAAATTACTGGAAATCATCTCTAGAAACTATTTCCAGAGATTAAATATAAATAAAATTTATTTTTACATTTAAAAATATAAAAAATTAATAAATTTTATATCAGCACCTGGTACACATACAGCCATAAATTTATCATATTTTTGATAATAATTTTCAACTCCATATTTAGGATAATGAATATCAATAAAATTAATATTACTTATAATTTTATTTTTCGCTTGAATACCAATTGATTCTGGTAATTGTTTAGCATCATAAAAATAATTGAAATTTGGTTTTAATAAATATGAAAGATCACAAATAATAAATGCTGCTGAATATTTTAAATTCCAATTTTCATTGATCATATTAATACTTGTTATTATATTTTTTTTAAAGATAATATTGCGTTGATTTGTTTCATATTTAAATACACATTCAATATTATTTTCCTCAATGTTATATGGTAAAATAGCTATTATACGAATTTCAGCCCAAGTTACTTTTTTCCATTGATGATTATAATCAATTATTATTTCAGGTCGTGTATCTAAATATGATGAATAAATATGACCATCAATGTCATTTGCTTCTGTCCATTTGTCATATTCTGGTGTCATTCTTTTAGCCATATATTTTATTTCTAAATTTAATACTTCTTTTATTTTTTCTTGAAATTTATAAATTTCTTTTAATCTCTCATTTCTCTATAAAATTAAAAATTAAAGATTAACTATTAATTAAAGTGCACTATTTCATTTGATATATATATTTACCGTTTTTCTAATAATTAATAAATATATTATCAATAAAATAATTAGAAATGATGCTATTATTTTCCAACGTTTAAAAATCCACGTTAAATTTAAAACACTTGATCTTCTTATTAAATGATACTCTGTCATTTTAATAATATATTTTTTATAACACAATAATAATCGTCAACTGGACTACTTGAAGATGCACATTTGAATTTTGAACTGGTTATTTTTTAAGGACTAATAATTTATTAAACAATAACATAATTGAACTTCAATTTTAAATTTCTAATAAATCAAAACATAATTTTATTTTTCTATTATTTTAAGAGTATTGAAAAGGTATTTTTTAAGAGTTCACCTGTGTTTTTTGTATCGTGTTTTATCTACTTTTACCGAGTTGATGATAACAAATCGGGCTACTGATATCGTTCGTTTCCGTTAATCATCTGACAATATTATAATCTTGTCAGTTCAATATTATATTCTTGAGTATTATTTTACACAATTTTATTAAATTTATTGAACAAATATGTAGAAATGATACTACTTATTACTTAATTATAATACTGGTATAGTTTTGCATTCAAAGAGCTACTTGGTCTAGGTCTAGGTATGCTATGACTTAAGGACAGGGTATATCACATGTCAAACAAATCCAATGACACAATTTATTTATTTATTTTTTATGTTAGTTGATAGTAGTTGAACGTCCTTGATGTTTATAATAGACCACCTATGCAATTCAACTTTAAACATTGTACTTAATAAACTATTTCGATTTCGAATTATTTGTTAATTTTATATATATTTTTTTGTAAATTTTATTTATTGTTTATTTAATAATTCATGACAATTTATAACAATGATAAATTTTATTTTATTTTATTTTTATAATCAATCGTTTTACGATTGAAAATAAAAAATATAAATGCTTTTATTGCTGGTCCATTTATTTATTTAAATTTTAAAAAATTTTGTATTTTTAATATAAAAATTTTAATATTGGCTCTTTTTTTATTAAATAATATTTTAATAAAAAATTTTTTAAAACTTTTATCAGACTTTATTTTATGTTATTACTTGTTTTAATTTATTTTATGTTTTTTTTTTATTATTATTTAATTGATTACATGACATTATGACTCACAGAAAGAAAAAAAATTTAATTTGAATTGGCATCAAGCCATTTTTCAAGTTTATCACTGTTCTTTTTGACCCACTTGATATTATTTGATATTGTTTCAAGTGCCATTATGCGATATGATTTACCAGCACCAGCTTCTGGATATTTATTGAAAAATGCTTTGACTTCATTGAGTTTTAATTCAGTTGCAAACTTTGATGTTATACCTGGTACTAATTGTCCCAAGTAACGATCATTAAGAGTATATCTTTTAACAAGAAACTCCCAATTTTCACGTACCCAATCCCATACCAATGGTGTGCCAATTGGATTTCTTGCTATTTTTAAAAGACAGCCAAATGTATCTTGTGATCTCACATATTTTTCATCAACAGCAATACTAATAAATCTGTAAATAAATATTTATATTAATTTAGCTTTTATAATGCTTGTTATTTTACATTTTTCAACTTACTTGTTCAGTAAAAAAGTCGACTGTACACCAGCAAGACCATCAGATAATTTAAGTTTTTCAGTAGCACTACTTTCATTGATGAATTTTTCTAATAATGCATTCCATTCAGTTTCTTTTCCAACGTGGCTCATACCTTTATGAACAAATAAACAAAAGCTCAATCAACATAACATTGTAACTAATAATTGCATTAAATAAATTACCATATTTATAAATGAAACTTCTTATATCTGGATGAGGTCTAGTATCTCTTGGATCTTCAATCCATGCTTTAAACATTGCACCAGCTTCATCAAGACACTCAGTATGTCCAACAGCACATGCTAAATTTAATATTGTTGATCTCAATCTCAATGTATCATGATCCTCATAATTATCAATTTGCCATGTAACATCATGATATGGAATTTCAACAAGATTACGTATGTATTGACGATATTTTAATGATACATTTGTTGATAATAATAAATCATCAATTGTTAATAATTTAGCAGCAGCAACTCTCCATGGTACTGAGCTATGTTCTTTACCAAGATATGATGTCATTTTCATTGCAATTGTATAGTCTAACTCTGATGCTTGAGCAAGACTAAATGCATCCTCAATGAGATTTGTTCTATCTGATATTGATAATCTCTTATGATGCCATTGTAATACATCAAATAGCTTTTCCCATTCTTTAATATCATAATTAACTCTGTAATAACCAATTTGATCACAATTAAATTTAATCCATTCAACTGGTTCATTTAAAACAACATCAATTTTATCTGAATCCTTATCAAACCATATTAATGTGGGTTCAGAATTTTTATCAGTAACATATGTTATTGGTATTGTCCATTTATAACCATAATCAGATTCATTTGGATCATATACAGCTTCTGGATCAGCTAAAAATCTTTTTTGTTTTAATGTATAATTTGTCGAATTATTTCTTTTAATATTAACAACTGGATAACCCATTTGTCGTGTCCATGTATCCATTATTGATGTTATATTTATATGGACATTTGGTTCATTTTGTAATATATTAAATAAATCAGATGTCTCAGCATTTTTATATGCATATTTATTGAGATATTTTGTAATACCATTATTAAATATTTCATTACCAATAAAGTTATTTAACATACGAAGTACAGATGCACCTTTACTGTATGTTATTGTATCAAATATGGCTGTTATTTCATCTGGATTATTGACACTTTGTACAATTGGATGTGAGCTTATTTTTGAATCAGTTATTAACACACCATGTAATGTTTCTGGTAAAAATCTATCCATAACACCCCAATCAGGCATAATTGCATTTGCACTTTTATACTGCATGTAACTTGCAAAACCTTCGTTTAACCATAAATCATTCCACCATTTCATTGTGACTAAATTACCAAACCACATATGTGCAAATTCATGTGCAATAACTTGTACAACACTTTCTTTATCAGAAGTTGAACTTGTATTTTTGTCGTATAATAATCTAGCCTCTCTGTATGTTATTAAACCCCAATTTTCCATAGCACCAGATACAAAATCTGGTATTGCAGCCATATCGAGTTTTGGCAATGGATAATCAATTTTAAATATATTTGTATACCATTGAATTATTTTAATTCCAACATCAAGTGAAAATGATGCTTTGTCACGGTGTTGTCTTGTTGTATAAACACTCAATGGAAATGTATTGGTATCATCTAACTTTTTAGCTTTACCAGTAACAGCAACAAAATCACTGACAATAAAACATATTAAATATGTTGACATTGGTACACTTCTTGCAAATGTAACTGTTGTCAAGCCTTTCTCAGGTTTATCAACAAGTGTACTTTCAATATTCATACTTGATAATGCACTGTAACAATCACCACTTGGATGTACAAGTTTAACTGTAAATTCAGCTTTAAATGATGGCTCATCAAAACATGGAAAACCTCGTCTAGCATAAGTTGGCTCAAACTTTGATGTTGCTATTTTACGTATTTTATCATTTTCATCTTTATATTTACTTGAATAAAAACCAACTATTTTATCTGGTTCCATTGTACCATTAAATTCAAGTGTTAATAAATATATGCCAATTTTAATATCATTATTAAATGATATAACAAGTTCTTCATATTTATCAATCATTAATATTTCTTTGACATTTATATCATAACTATCTTCAATATCACGAGTTTTTAATATTGCTGATGTTACTTTTAAATCTTTTTGATGTAGAGCAATGTAATTACGTTTGTCCATTATTTCAACAAGTATTGTTACATTTCCTTGAAATTTTCCAGTATCAAGATTTGGATAAAGATAAAGATCATAATGAAGAGGTATAACTTCTTTTGACAAACGAAATGTCGTTTCTAGAGCTCCTTTATTTGACATTTTTTTATATGCTTCTGGATTGAATTCTGAAAACAATTAAAAGCATTCTAATTAAAAAAAATTATAATTTATTTTATTAGTTAAATAATATATTTACATACTAATATTTTTATAATAATTTCTATTATTATTAAATAATGATGATGTTATTATTTTTTTATTTAAAATACATAAATATCTTGGCTTTAGAAATTTACACAACAAACGACAAGACATGTTTATTATTTGATTTAAATAATTTTAAAATATTTATAAAATTACTCCATTTCTATGTAATCATAACAATAACAATAGTCCACCATACTTGATTGTCAGAAAATAATTGACACACAAAACAAAAAAGAGTAAATAAATTCTTGTTTAGTAAAGGTGAGGTCAATGAACATATACCTATATTTTAAATATTAATTATTATAATTTACCTTTTAGAGAAATAGCTGTAGCTCCTCTTGAATGGAAAACAACAAGTAAACTTATTGTTATAAAACAAATAAATGATAAAAAAACACAACAACAACAGACACACCCAAACCAGTTGGAGGTTAGATTTGTTTGTTTGATAATATGGCGTTGATGTGGTGTCAATGACCGATCATGTACATTCTGATGATGATCATTATTATCGTTATCATTTTCATCAGAAGTCATGTAACGTTTACCTTTCATCATTCAGGTATTTATGTATTCAATTGTTATATATATTTTTTTTTCTAGGATCAAAAAATACCGGGTAATTGTAAATTCAAATTTAAATTTAAATTAAAACGAATTTTAGTTTATAAATGTTATGTACATTAAAACTTGCTAATAAATATGAAATAGTTAAATTAAATATTTATAATATTTATATAAAATTATTAAAAATTTATCATATTTATTTTTAGATTGAATTTTTAGCTAGTTTTTTTAAGCTTTTATTTTGCAATTTTTCAAGATGTAACACAAGAAAACAACAAGACTATACTGTTCAATGATGTTTTTTTAAATGACCTTCTTAAGTTCTTACTTGTTGATTATTTCCTCCTCCTATAGTATCAAGCCCCTTTTTCTTCATCAAATTTTTTTTATTTCTTCTGATTGTTATTTTTTAATCAGCCTCGATTTCACTTTTCAACGTCATGACGAATAGCAAACACTGTAATTAAAAAAAAGAAAAAATTATCCTCAACTTTTTTTGAAATGTATATTATCAATATGTTAAACACGTATATTTTATCTAGCACGGAAATGCAATGTCATAAAAATTAACCTGGAGGTCTCTATGCTCAATCGAAATTTACACCCTAATTTTTCGGCTTGCCTCTCATATATATTTCAATTGAGTCATTAATAATTTTAATGTTATTAATTCAAAAATATATTATCAACATTAAAAATAGATATTTAGTTTATCTAATTTTATGCACAATAATAAGTGCAATTTTTATATTTAGCAACAATTAACAAATAGCAAAAGAGAATAGAAAAATTTAAATGAATAATAAGAGATTAAATTTTTTTTTGTCTAAATGCGTTAGTAAAATTAGGGTTAATTATATCAAAAGGTTAATAGCTAAAAAAATATGTGGGTAGCCTCGCCTATAATGCATAATAAAAGATAAAAAAAATATTGAATACTCTAGACAAATATTTTGATAGGAAGTTTGTTTTTACTTTTTTTTTTCTCGCAGAAAAATCAGCGTTATTTTGAGAAATTTATGACTCGTTGAAGGACAAAAGTATATATTTCTCAATATTTATATATACATGCACTTGTATTTACTTCATGTTTAATAACTTTTGTCATTTAAACATTGTGAAATGGTTTTGTCACGTTTGCATGACAAAAACTGAAATTGGAATATGAAATATTAAAACAAATATAAAATACATTATAAAAATTAATAAAAAAAAGAAACATCATTTTTTGATAAATAAATTAACAATAAATAAAGTAATAATAAATAATTTCATAAATTATCATTAATTTTATGATAAAATTAAAAGAAAAAAAATAGTCAAAAATAGAATTTTTAATTTAATTATTTCGAATTTCGTCAACTATAATTAATAAATTATAAAATAATTAAAATAAAAAATATTTTTCATATTATTAATTTATAATTTAGTGTATTATTAAATACATTTTAAAAAGACAAATAACATATATAAGAATGCTAGAAAAAAAACTTGATAAATATAAATCAGGTAATCGAAATTTTTTTTTCTTTTTTAAATCCCTGAAATTTTTTCGATTGGCGAGTTGATATAATTATTATCTTTATTATTATTATTTATACATATTATTTTATAATAATAATTATCAGTATGAAAATACACTCGTCAATAATAAACAATATAATTGTTTAAAAGTGAGAAAAAAAAAAACAAAACAAAAACTGATGTTTTTAATTTTTTTCACATGAAAATATAAAGGAAGACTGATTTGACTCTTTAAAGAAAAAAAACCTTTCATTATTAATATTACGATTCTTCCTTAATTCATTCAATAATATATATTTAATTTTTTTAATAATTTTAGATTTTTTTTTAAATTTTTATAATTAAAATTTAACAATACACGTTAAATAATCACAATACAATTTTGTGCATTTTAAATAACTATTTTTCAATATTTATTTATAATAATCCATTAAGCCTTTTTTTTTTTTACGGATATTAAATTGTTTTTTTTTTTCTTTTTCAAATTTGAATATAATTTATTTCGTTTTCGAGCTTCTTTTTTTCAGTTAAAAAAAGACAATATCCTTAATTTATTGTGATTTAATCAATCACCCTTGTTGATAATTTGTGCATCATTAATGTCATCAACTGACATATCTTGATCACCCCAGCCCCAAACGGCACCTTCATGTGAATGTGTTTTATTATGTTTTTTTCCATTTCTAGTACCATCACCAGTTCTTGCTGCTCTCTTTTCAACCATTGATACTGGTACTGTTTTAAGATCATATGCTTGTCCCATTGATGCAAATAAATCAATAAATGCTGTTGTTGCATTACCACGATAATTACCTAATTCAGCTGCTTTATAATCCCATGGAAAAACATGATGATAATTATGCCATCCTTCACCAAATGCACCAATTGCTATTTTAAGATTATCAGTTGGACTTATTGAGCTAAAATTATTATAAATAAAAAATTAATTGCCTCATAATTTAAGGTGGTTTATGTTACTATAGAAATCAAAAAAATATATATATTTACTTGTCATATGGCTTGGTACCCCAAATGTGAGCAGCTGAATTAACTAGCCATGTTAAATTCAATGATATTGTATATCTAAATATTGTTAAATACCATGCATACATTGGTTTTTCATTCCAAAAATGTATTGGTATCCATGTTGGTAATAAGAAACAAAATATTGGCATTAATAAAATATATAATCTTCTTTGCCAAACAACAACTGGATCACTGTCAAGATCACTCATATCAACTGTTTTTCCTTTAGCAATAACATCAGGATGTTTACGTACAAGTAACCAGCCAATATGAGAAAAGAAAAATCCACGTGTTGCATTATGTGGATCAGCATCAGTGTCTGTAAATTTATGATGTACTCGATGATCTCTTACCCACTCGTAAATATGATTCTGTGGTAAATATTAAAACAAAAAAATTAATATACAAGCTAGCTATGAGTTGATTGATAAATTATAAAATTAATTTTAATTACCTGAAATGCAACTGTTTGAAATACCATGAGAATAACTCTCATTGGCCATTTAGCTTTGTATGCACGATGTGCCCATAGTCGATGAGCACCAGCTGTTATTCCAACACCAGCAAAAAAACTCAGTAATAAATCTGCATAGAAGAATTGTTTATTAAATTAATTATCAAACAATTGAATGGTATTTTTTTTGAAAAAGTTATTGATTGATTTACTTACGGAATACTGTTGATAATAATTTAGCTCCAGTAAACATAAGATATAAACCATACAATGCACCACCATGCAAATAGATAAATGCAACGACATTTCTCCATACAATTTGCCATTTATATTTACGTGTATTTTTTTTATCATCATCTTTTTTAGTATCATTCTGCTCATTTGATTTATTATTTTGATCTACATTTTGTGATGCCTCGAGAAATAGTGTCGCCGAATTTCCATAGAGATTCGGTGCCATTTTTAAAACAACAACTAAAAATTAAAAAATAATTAATTATTAGAAATTGCTTTTTGTTGTTAATTAAAATAAGTAAATTCATTTAAATAAATAAATAAAACGTTAGATTTTTTTTTTTTATTATCTTTTTAAATGAAATTTTCCGTACTTTGTAAATTGACTCTTGAATATAAATTATCATGACAAATAAAATACAATTAAAAATTATTACTTTAAATAAATTGAAGATATTTTTGTTTTTTTTTTCTTTAGGATCAATTGTCATTCAAAAATTTCATATCAATCAATCAAATTAATGACTGTGAATTTAAAAAAGTCATTATTTTAGTTTGAAAAAAAAAGTATAAATATTTTTTTTTTAAATTCTTTTGTCGTGCTATTACTAAGTATGCATTATTTTTCAATTGAAAATCATCTTGATGTAATATATGTGATGGTCACTAATTGACTTTGAATACACATTCAAAAATTTGCATCGATGATAAACTCGTCAACAATTTTTTCCAATAGAAATAATAAAAATAAAATAAACTTAACAGAAGTTTTAAAAGACAATAATAAAATATTAATTTATAAATGTTTTTCCCCATGAATTTTGAGTCATCAACTGACTCATATTATCAATTTTTAAAAATCATTTTAATACTGAAATTTTAGACATAAAAATATATAACTTTAAGCAATCATGAATTTATTAATTTACAAAATTACCTTGAACCGTCAGAAAAAAAAAAACCAAAAAATTATTTTGAAATTCCAAGTATGGTAAATAGCTCTATCAATATTTTCGTAACTCATTTTGAATATCATTAATGGGCCAGTTTTTAAGTAGACAAAAATTTTAAGAAAAAAACTATTTGTACATAAAAAAACCACATAAACTTTTCAATTGATTAGATATTTTAAATTTGAATAAATTTATTAAACAAAAAAATATTTTATTAAACGATTTTTGTTTTATGTGAATTTATTATCCAAAAGAAAAAAAAGAACAGTTTAATTTTTTTCATCGGTAAATCATGTTAATAATTCCAATTAAAAAAATATATAATTTTTATAATAATTAATTAGTTAAAGCATTTAATATTATATAAATTTTAATATTTATTATCGAAACAGCCACGTGTTTTCTAAATAATTTTATCTTTTTTTCTAATATAAATTTTTTTTTATTTCACAAATACTCAAACGAGCAACTTGTTTACGTCAATCACTAAATTCTAAGAATACTAAACATTAGATATTAACTATTTATTTTCTCTAAAATGTATAAATTTTTTTCTAAATAAACATTAAAAAAATACGACAGTTTTAAAATGGATTTACCATTAAGAAAAATACTATTAAAAAATTTCTATTTTTATGAATATTTTAGCAAGTATAATGTTAATAAAAAATAAAATAAAAACATATTTAACGAGACCAATAAACCAATAATGTGTACAATTTACAAAAGTATTTTTTTTTAATATATAAAATTGACATATTTATATTTTGCAAGAATCAACTTTAGCATGTCAATGAAAAATTAAGTGTTTGAATGACTTGTTGTCTGAAGTATACCGAAATATTAAAGTGAAAAAAAATATATATATTTACATATAATAAAAAAGTAACATAAGAAATTTGTTAATCATAAAATTTTGTAATTCTCTGACTGACAGTAAGTTTAGAAGGTAAAAAAGAAAAAAAGTTATTAGAATAATTCGTTGTGTTTGTGAGACTTGGCTAGATGTTACCTTCATGTGTTAATTAGGGTGAAGGTTAAACACAATTATTAGGTGTATAAACAACCCGATATAATATCAAATTTTAATAAAAAATAATTGAATTTGAATAAGTAAAATTAACGAAGAATTAATAAAATATATTTAAATATTGATTGAAATTCTTTAAAAAAAGTCAATGAACGGAGAAAGGATGTCAACGGTACTTGTTGGTGATGCTGTTGCTCCGAATATTTCAACGCTTTCTTTGACTCAAAAAATAACATTTAAAATTAATAATAAAAAATAATATAATATTTTTAATGAAAAAGAAAAAAAAACATCGATTTTAAAAATGTGGGCCACATCTTTTGAATATTTTTTTATAAAAATCCCATAAATTTTATCAAATTATAAATATTTTTTAAATAATTTTGACTATAAAAAGATAAAAAACTTTATAGTTTTTTATTAATTTATTTATTCAATATTTACTTCAGGCAATTGAGTATTCAAATTTTCTTTTTTTTATTGATTATTTGTGCTGATGGGAGAAAAAAATAGAAAAAAATATATTTTTATTATTTTTAAATGATAATTTTATGTTCATTTAAAAATGGTCAGTGAAGTTATGAAAATAGAAAATTGGGTTCTCTTATTTTATGATAATTGTATAGCCTGTTTATTATCACATGTATCAAAATATATAAAAAATAGAATTTTTTTTTGTATTGTAAAAGAAAGAAAAATCATAAGAAAAAGGACACGTGGGTAAGCAAGCGTACAGACGGAAGTAAGATGTAGATTTTTCACTGTTTAATGGAGAACAGGTTCCACTTGAAGATCGAGGTCAATCGCGTTTTTCAGGTCACAACGTGTGTTAATCCTGAATAAACTACTTATACCATGTACCATTCGATAAATTGTAGTCTCATTTATCAACTATTTTTATGACCGCACATTAATGTAACAAAAAAATTAAAAAAATATGATACTTAGTTAATTTTCCTTATACTTTACATAAGCTTTCTTTTCAATTATTCAGATTGTACCAATAAAATATCGTTAATTTTTTTTTCCCTAATTAAAACATATAGCAACAAAACAACCAACTTTTTTTCTTTTATAAAATTATTTTTTTATATTATCTATTTTTTTTTTTCTATCTATAATAGACTGATTAAGTTGTTTATTTATTTTTTTTTGTAACTTGCTGATAATGAAAATTTATAAAACTTTTCCTATCACTTTTTTTTTTTTATTTTCACGAATAGACAATTAAATATTTAATTTTCATAGCTATTTCATGTACAAGGATAAATAGATAAGAAAATGAAAAAAAATAAATAAACAAATATACAATAAATGAAATGAAATTAAGCAACAAAATATTTATAAAAAAAAATAATTAAATAATAATAAAATTAAAAAAACTTACGTTAAAAAATTCCAGTAAAATCCAAAAAATAATAAATTTATATTTTATAATATTTAAATAATTAAAAAAAATAAATAATAACTGATTGAACACTTTTTTTTTAGTAAAAAAAAAAACAAAAAGTTGCAAACGTGTCTGTTCTGATCGCGAGTTCAAAATGATATACGGGGATGTGATGATCGTATGTCCCACTTATGTGTCACGACGATGCCCCTCTTGGTATCATAAAATAACATAAAACCTTCTTCATACTCCCACCTGGTCAACCCCTTCTTTATTTTTTAAATATTTACGTTGACTTTGCACTGATGATAAAATAATATTGTTGAAAAAAAGTATATATATTTCATATATCATTCTGCAAAAAAAAAAATTTTTTTTTCTTCAAATTTTCATTGAAAAAATTATCATAAAAAGAAATTATAATAACCGAAAATAGCAAAGAGACTTATAAATTTTTTTCAAGACCTTCCAGAAGGAAATTTAAATTTACCAGCAATTTATTATAATTTTTTTCAGATCAACAAATTTATTTTCAAGTCAATAGAAATTTTTATGTTTCAATTTTCTTTTAATATTAATTAATAAAGTTATTTTTATAATAATAAATTGATACTTAAATAAATAAATAAATCCTATTATTATATTGTCAAGTTCATCAAGATCATTGTATGATTTTTTTTATTATCATCTAAATTATGTTTCTCTTAAAAAAGTAGGTTAAACAATACAGCATTTGTTAATACTGATTGATCATTTATTATACTACTTCTATGTTGTGTAAAAAAAAATAATAAACGAGGTAAATGTAATTTTATTTGTTCATAAAAATGAATTATTACCAATAATTTTAATAAACAATTAAATAAAAATAAACATTAAGAGATATAAAAAAAAGAAAGATATAAATGAAAAAAAGGAACACGAAAAAAATGAATTTCTTCAAAATAAATCCTTCACCTTTAACCCCATTTCACAATGCAAATGGATTGTCTAAGTATCTACAAATAAACTCGTTAATCTTGCATTGAAATCTAGTACATATATTCAAGTATCATTTTGAATTTAATAAATTATTATGTTATAATGATGAAAATAACAAATTTTTCAAGATTCAAAATTTTGGTTAATTACTTGTTAAGTAAATAGAAAACTACCTTTAAATTTTTTCTAAAACATGTCAATGAAATATTTTAATTTAACTCTGTGTATGTGCGACTAAATTTATATATATATTTTTTTTTAAAATTACTTTTTGGAATGGGTTTTAAGATGAGAAATAATAGGGCAATGAACGCTCGACAGCAAATGTGCCTACGTGCCGAAATACCAAGGTGTCATTGATTTCTCTTCAGGTAATTTTGTAATTATCAAAAAATAATAAATAAAAAAATTATTGATTTGACGAATAAAAATATATTTTATTAATTTGAATGATATATTTCTTTAAATATTTAAATTTAAATCGAAATAATATTTTTATTAACTTTTTTTCTTCTTTTAATAAATTATTAATTAACATTAATTCATATTCTATTTAAACTTGTTGAATTTAATGGTATTTTATCATAAATTTGAATAGTGAAAAACAAAAATCCTATATTTATATTTAAAAATTCATTTTAGATTTTTCAATTAATAAATTTCTCTATATGTTTTGTTATTTAAAGGATAAAAATTTTACAATAAATACAAATATTCATACAAAACAAAACAAAAAAAAACTACGTTTGTCTGATTACTGTCTGCTTATCACTCAATTGCAATCCAAGCAAATTGTCTTTATTTGTTTTCCACACTATCATCACTTTTAAAAGGAAAATAAAATAAAATAGCTCAAAAATACAAGCAATACTACACAACAATAAAATACCAACAAATAAAGTAAAATAATTATTTGAATTTTTTAAAATTTAAGAAAGTTTTAGTCTTGAAAAAAATCACATATATATTTTAACTATTTTTTATATATTAATATTCAACTGGCTATAAAGAAGTACACAAGATGATGGAGAAATATTGGTATTCGTGTATTCGTATGACGTTAACAATTTTTTTTTTTTTCGTTGACAGGAAGAAAGCGGTTAAGGTCACTTTATTCGTCGAAATGATTTCGTCTGTATTAACGACAATGCCAATATAAAAAAATGAAAAAAAAAAAATGTATAAGTGTATTTATATTAAGTAATAATTATCCTTCGATTTTCAAGGGCGCATATATCTGTGCATGAAAATATGCAATAATTAACTGAGTCATTGACCGACAAATAATCCTAAATAAACAATATAAAAAACTTTTTAAATTTACTTGAAAATAGTCATATCTTAAAATACAAAAAGAATAACATTTATTATCTTGATTATTTTGTTAAAAAAATATTAAATATTTATTTCATAAATGCAGCTATTATATTAACAAACATTTAATAAATCAATTTTCTCTTTTATTTTATTTTTATATTAAATTACAATTTGCAAAAGAAAAACCAATAAAAATACCCAGTAAAATTAATTTTAAATATCAAAAAAAATTTATTTTTTATATGTTTATTATTCGCTTGAATTATAATTTATAATAATAGTTTGTTATAGAAGTATTACTAATAACGACCTTGTAAATGGTCATCAACATTATACAGAGTCAAGGTTATTAAATAATAAAATATATAAATTATTATTATAATTATGGATAATTAATTTCATGATTATTTATTTATATTTTTATTCAAGAAATAGTATTCAATGCATGGAATATGAGTGTCCATATGACACGTTAAAATAAGATGGAAAACCAAGACTCTAAAACGTGCATAGCATAAATGAATTTTATTTTTTTATCTTTTAAATTACGCAATTTATTTGTGGGGTGTATGTATATATTTGTATATATATATATTCAGAATTGCAATGGGCTTGTTAACGACTCTTTTGTGCGCTAAATTTTTATTTGATTATTTTTAATTTTTCATCACCTTGTACACTAAGGTGTTTCGTTTGTTACCTCACAAGATGAAAGGATTTTATTTATTTATTTCTAATTTTATATTCAGTGTTGTTGTTTATTAATTATTTATAATTTATATTATTTAATTAACTCAAAAATATTGTAATATTTATTTTAATAGATGATGGCACTTTAAATACTCAAATTTATTTTGACATTTTGGACTAATGAAATATCAAAGTTTAAAAAAATTATTTCTACATAATTTATGTGTTAACTATGTATAATTATCTGGGTTTTTTTTTCTCATCGTTACATATATGCTACCTTGAAATTTATCATTTGAAAGATATTATATTGATTTGTGTCATATTATTTTTGATGAAATAATAACATTAGATATGAAATAAAATATCGAAATAGCTTTAATATAATGTGTTAATATATTTTTGATGAGAAATTAAAAATACTTTTCAATGGTTTACTTTAATTGATTAAAGAATTTTGTATTTTTTTTCAGGATAATAACGGTAGGCCAAAAAAAAAAAAATTAAATGTGATCAAGCTTTGAATTTACGAACCAGCATCTTGCGGTATATATGTTAAATAAAAAATTGAAGTAAAAAAAAAATTAAACAACAAATTTATTGGAATATTTCTAAAGGAGGCTAAAAAACGGTACATGATCTGAAAATAAAAATACAGCGTAGCTGATGTCTCTGATGGTGCAAAATCCATCGGTACAAATAAAATAAACAGAGTGAGAATGACGTGTGTCATTTTAAATAATAAATAATTTTAAAAAATTGACAAATTACTTTGTTTTTAAATGGCAAATCTATTCAACAATAAAAATAGCAAAAATATACACAAGAAATTTCATAGTCTATTTGTGATGAAAAGCGAAAATAAAAAAATAACATGAAATAATTTCGTTTGAAAGAGAAAATAGTTATAAAAGAAAAAAAGTCTCATAAAATATAGATAGACTGTTATATAATAAAATTTCAATTTCAATTTTTTATTTATAAATTAAATAAATATTATTTAACAAAAAAAAAAATAAGCAAAAATATTTTAAAAATATATAATTCCTCTTTGTTTTGAATATAATATATTTCCTTATTATTTTTATTAACCAAAATTTATATTTATTTTTTAAATATGAATAACACATTGTATTATTTAACTTGTTGATAAAAAAAATGTATAAAAATATCACGTTCAGAGTCAAAGTATTAAAGCAGTCAAGCATATATATTTATAAATTTTTTTGTTATAAATATTTGTCTTTTATTCTCTAAAATAATGAAAATAAATTGATAAATTGTGAAAATAATTATAACAAAAAATCTGCATTACAATATACTCTTTTAATGTAAAAAAAATTACAACATTACTAATTTTTTTTTCTATAAATAATAGAAGTTTATAATTAGATAAAAAAGTTTATATTTTAAAATGCAGTTATAAATAAATTTTACAATGACAATCAAAATTGAAATAAAAATTCTATTAAAAATAAAAAAATAATGATTAAAATATATACCAAAATAAAAATAAAGCTTTGTAACAAGTTATTGAACCATCTGACCCTTTCTATCCGTCTGCAAAGGGGTTGTTAAAAATAAGGGTAGCAGCTCACAAAATTGATCCTAAAATCCTTCACAATTTTAATGTCACAATCAACACATCAACACTGACTAACAAATAAATCAACTATTTTCATTATTGTTATTATAAACAAGCCTAATTTAATTATTATTAATTTAAATATAAAAAATTTCAGTAGAAAAAATCTGTATATGATCAGCCGGCTTGTTGGATCCTACACTAGCGCTGCTTTAGTAAAATAAACCCATAATGATAACAACCATAGTAATAATAATAATACTGATAGAAAAAAAAATTATTATTAGTAAAGTTGTGCCGGTAAAATAGCCTTTCGCAATAATATATTATGTTATTTATTCAATTACTAAATTCATTAGTGAAGACTCATTACAAGACTATAAAAAAATCTAAAAAAATAATGTTTTTTTGGATTTTTTTGTGCTACAAGAAGATAATTTAAAATAATATATGAATTTTAAATTGAGTTGTTTTTAAAAATTTTCTATTGAGTTGCAAATATTGGCAGTTGTGAAAATAATATTAAAAAATAAACCTTGTCATCGTGGATTTAATAATTATTACACATTTGTTAGTATATAGATGTGTCAATATGACTAACCTACTGTAAATTATTAATGATTTTAAACAATAATTGTTTAGTCATGGATTTGATTTTAAATGAAATTAAAATTTGTAAAGAATTATTTATTTTAATTTTTTGTTGCTAAATTTTCTTTGTAATTAATTCAAGGTAATTATATCAGTGACGACAGAGATTTTTAAAAGCAAATTTAACAAGAAAAGATCTTATTATTTTTATGATTCGATATTTAAACTAAATTTTTATATAATTTCAGTTGTCAGGTAAATTAATTATTACTATCTCTATTTTTAAATATCAAATAATAACATATTGAAAACATATATAAGACGAGTTTGAATTTCTATTTAAAAATCTCCCGGTATTAGGAAGTTGACCGACAGATAAAATTAATAGTTAATATTTTCATCGCACAGTTGTGCAACTCTATTTTTCTAACATATTAAAAGACATATATCGATTGTGCTGACATTATTTTGTATCTATACCGCTATATTACCGCCATGTTGGCGAATTATTTTTATGGTGTGTATTGTGCGCGTCGTTTGGCAAGTAATATTTAACAATTTGCCGGATAATAACATATTTAACAATAACAAAATAGTGTCAAAGCATAAATAAGAACATTGACTTATTAAACAATTGGCTATTCATAATAATATCCCTGAAGATTTTGAGGATTATCCTCATAATCAGCCATCTGATCAGCCACAACCGGAACCGAATAACTCTTATTTTGTGTGGAGTAAAATTAGCTTGGCAACATGATGTATACGGTAAACTAATATTTACAATATATTTTTTTACTTGAATAATAATCTTCTAATAATTACTCTATCGTTATTTATTATTATGTAATTATTAATATATTTTTTATTAATAATAACAGGGAACAACAGCATCGCAGGACACGCGGTTCAGTGATAAGGAAAAAAAATTATTAAAGCAAATGAAATTTGGTGATTCATTGAATCAAAAGGTATGCCACTTATCTACTCAAAAATTATCAATTAAATCTAATCACTAATATCATTATTATCTAACGTTCTTTAATTAAATATACTTGTTAAACTTTCATAAGACTTTCATAAGACTTTGCTCAATAATAATTGATAATTAATATATAATTTATTATCATGTTAAACAGGTTGACATGAGCAAGGTAAAGTTGGATGTAATAAAACCCTGGATAACAACAAAAATAACTGAAATAATTGGTATTGAAGATGATGTTATTGTTGAATTTGTTTACAATCAATTGGAGGAGAAGGTAAGCTTATGAAATAATTATATATCAACAACTTATTATTAATAATAATCATATCAGTATTACTAATTATTAATTAATATTAACAATAATCAGCCCGATAAACATGCTCTCACTAGGCTTTTTCCCCTCATCATAGGAAAATTAAAAAAAAAAAAAAACATAAAAGCAAAAGAAAACAAAAGATAATTCAGTTAAAAAAAAAAAGAATTAAATACAATTTTTTCAGCTTCAAGATATCATAATGACTTGGTAACTCGACGTTGAAAAAAAAAAAATAATAATTTTTTTATAATCAATAGTTAAAACATACAAAATATTCTTTTTTTTTTTTTTTTTCTTTTAAAAATAAAAATCATCAAAATAATAAACATTATAAAATTGCCTTGATGATTTTTAAAAATATTTTATTGTGCTTTTTCAAATAAAAAAAAAAAGATAAAACCATTATCACTGGAAACTAGTTTTGTCCATCAAGAATTATAAAATTTATAAAGAAAAAAAAGTCAATTAACACTAATATTCAGTAGCAAGAACTTGATAAAATAATTGACTTGATAACAAGTAATTTCTTATCACGTATCTTTGAATTCCCCGTTAGTATAAGTAGAGACCGTTGCTGAGGGCTTCAACCCTTATATCCAAATGGCATTCATGTGATCAACTCGATCATCCGTAACTTCCCGGTGGTGTACAATTGTCTTCATCATTGCTGTGACATACTGAGTTGTCATAATGAACATCATTCAACAACAACAACAGCAGCAGTCACCATGTACCTGTCATCATCATCAACAATCTTCAACTGGAGTCTTTCCCCAAAGACTCACTCCATCATCATCATCATCATCATCAACTACAAGCCATCAAATGGCATTGTCATCAAATGCCAATCAGCATTCATCATCTGTTCATCACTCAGTAATTTATTTGTGACATAAACTCACAAATTAAGACTGAGCATCAATCTGGATTCGTTTCATTAAGTTGAAAATTGGATAAGTGATGACTATTGGATAAAAATAAACGATATTTATTTTTAATCATCTTGATGTCAATCAACATGAATTTGGCTGCTGTAATTCAATCAACTCAACAGCTGCTGTTTTGTATCAACAACAAACAACAACTACATGATGATGTATCAACTCACGATGATGACAACATAATTTATCGCATGATTGTCATTTCATGCATGGAGGTATTGTCAAGCAATTGTTGTCTATATTTGACATGAATTACAATCGATTATTATAACGATTATTAATTTATGTCGATGTGACAGGTTGGTGAATAATGCCTACCTCGGACTAGTGTTTATTTATTTATTTATTTCTATTTAGATTATAAATAAAATAAAAAATAAAAAAAAACAATGATTATTAATATTTCAGATTATTTTTAAGATTATTAATTTAGGATGGTGATTATTATTTCATGGAGGATACTGACGTCGATTAACAATTTTTTAATTATTTGTATTTGTTATTTAATAATATTGTAGCTTATCAAAAAAAAATGCCGCTGGTTGGTAAAACTAATATAATAAAAAATTATCCGCTATAAACGAGGGGGAAAAGCAGTTGATTGAGATAATTAAAGTTTTTTTTTTTTTACATTGATATTATGGTGGCTTTTTTATATATCTTATTGTTAATTAATTGTAATTTTTATTATTTAATTTAAACAAAAAAAAAAAATCTAATTGTTTATGTGCTTAATTAATTTCTTTCTTTTATTTTTTTCTATTTAACAGTATCCAGATCCAAGAAAAATGCAAATTAATTTAACTGGTTTTTTGAATGGAATTAATGCAAGATCATTTATGGGTGAATTATGGGATCTTCTTGTCTCTGCACAAGAAAATGTCAGTGGTATACCAGAGGCATTTTTACAGCAAAAGAAAGATCAGATTAAAAAACGTTTGGTTAGTATTTCGAAATAATAAATACTTAATTATTGTCAATTATATTATTATTTTCTACTTTAAAATTAGGAGGAACAAGAAAAACTTCAGGCATTGGCAATTAAAGAAGAAAAAGAAAAAGATGATAATGATAAATTAAAAAAAGATGATAGAGATCGTGGAGGTTCAAAGGATAGAAAACGTGATCGTAGCCGTGAACGTGATAGAGACAGGTTTGTTATTAATCAATTGATTTAAATAAAATATATTATATCATGACTTTTATTATTGATTTTAGTAGAAGTAGAAGAAGTCGCTCTAGAGATCGTCATCGTGATCGTGATCGTTCAAGTCGTAAACACAAATCAGTATCACCAAGTAAATCACCCAGTAAATCATCATCAAAAGACAATGGAAAAACAACGTCTGATAATAAAAAAAGTGATCCAATACAAGCTGATTGTCCAGCTATTATATTACCAATTAAAACAAAACCAGAAGCAGCTGTTGCAATATCACGACTACAGGCAAAGTTAATGAGTATTGCTGATGGTAAAAAAAAAAATAATAACCGTTCACCATCACCTGAACAAGAAGATAAATCAATTAAGAAAACATCATCAAAATCACCATCAAGAGTTAAAAAATCTCATTCAAAATCACCGATAAATAAAAATCAACGTGCGTCGCGTTCACCACTGGTTAAAACACGTCGTACACGTTCAAAATCAAAACAACGTAAATCACGTTCAAGATCTCGAACAAAACGTTCAAAATCAAGATCAATTGACAATAAATCTAAAACACGTAAATCAAAATCGCGTTCAAGATCAAAATCACAGTTACGTGTTATTAGAAAATCAAGATCAAAAAGTTTAATACGTAGTAATAAAACAAGAAAATCAAGATCAATGTCAAGCGAATCAAGAGGATCAAAATCACCAATAAATAATAAACGTAGTAAAGAACGTACTAAAAGAAATCATAGTACAAGTTCAGATACAGATAGTGATGGTGATGATAAACGTGGAAAGGATAATAAAACTGATTTTGAAATATGTAAAAAAAAAGATGGTATACAAGCTAAAAGATCATATAGAAAAACAAATAAAGATGATAGTGGTAGTGATACAGATTCAAGTCGTGATCGTAAAACTGGAGGTAGAAGACGTAGCATTACACCAAGAAGAGATCGTGATAGATCAAGGGACCGTTCATTTGATAAATCAAATGATCGTAATCGAAGGTACTTTTTTATTTATTTCTTTAATATTTGTTCTTTAAATTAAACTCGTAATTTATTATTAATATTGTTATTATTATTTTTAAATAGAGGAGATCGTGACAGAAAGAGAGATTATGATCGTGAACGTGGTGACAGAATGGATAGATACGGTAACAATCGTAATATGAGACTTCAACCATCTCGAAATAGTTGGCGAAGGTATGAAAATTTAATTCAATATAATTTTCTTGTTTATTTTTTAAATAGCTGTTATTAATAAATTAAATAATCAATTATAGAAGTCCACCACGTAGAAGTCCACCACGTTATCGTCGTAGATCACCAAGTCCAGCTGATCGTCGTCGTCGACGTACGCCAGATCGTCGTGATCGTCGTCGTTCACCAGATCGTCGTAATAATAGACGTTTATCACCAGAACAACGTGAACGTCTAAATAGATACGAAAGATCAACATCACGTGATAGATCAAATCGTCGAGATCGTTCACGTGAACGTCGTGATAATAGAGATCGTAAATCAAGATCTAAAGAGCCAAAAACATCATTAGATAGATCAAAGGATATTGAAAAAAAATCACCAGAAAAAACTAAAGATATTAAAGATAAACCAAAAGATAATAAAAAACCATTGATTGTTGATGAAAAAAATAAAGAATTAGATGATGATGTTTTGGTACGTAAAGAATCAAGAAATGGAAGATCAAAATCAACTAGTTCAAATAGCAGTCAAAGTAGTTCATCTGATAGTGATGCTGAAGAAACATCAAGAAAATTAGCTGAAAATAAATTAGCACAAGAAAAACATGAACGTGAATTACGTGAACAACATGAACGTGAACAACAAGAAAAAGAACAACGTGAACGTGAATATAATGAAGAAATGAAAAGACGTGAATTAAAAGAACGTTTAGCCAAAGAAGAAGCAATAAAACGTCAAGATAAAGAACAAAAAAAAGTTGATATTGCTAAAAAAACAGATACACATGTATCACCAAAAAAATTATCAACAACTTTACCAATAACACGTCATAGATTTTCAAAAAGTCTTTCACGTACACCATCACCATTTAAAAAAACTGAGGATATCATTGCTGCAGCAACAACAAAAACAAAATTTATGGCATTGAAAGAAGTTACCAAGTCAGAACCACAAAAATCAACAACAGTTGATACATTTTCAATGAAAAAAGATCAGCGTACAATAAAAGAACAAAAAGCTCATCAAATTGATGAAAAAAAATCAACAAAAACAGCTGAACTATCGACAAGTGTTAAAAAACCAATTAAATCATTTAAAAAAGTGGATAATTCAACAGATTCTGATGACAGTGATGATGATAATGATGATAACAACAAGAAGAAACATCGTATTGAAAAATCAAGAAAACGTAAAACCTCAACGGATGATGAAAAATCAGAGAAAAATAACAGCTCAGATTCTGAGGATGATAAAAAACGTAGTAATGATAATTTAAAACGTGGTAAAGATACATCATCGTCATCACGTAATAATTTAATTGAAGAAAAATATAAAGAACGTAAAGATATTAAAAAACGTGATTTAAATGAAAGTGATTTACGTAAAAAATTAACGAAAAGAGAACATGACGATGATAATAATGCAAATAAAAAAATAAAAAGAACAAGAAAAAATTCATCATCTGATAATGATGATGTAAAAATAAATAAAAAATATATTAATAAAAATGACGATGATAAATTGAGATCTAGAAAAATTAAAAAAGACACAAGTTCTGATGATGAGCCTAAGAAATCACGTAAAAATCGTGATAGTTCATCGGATAATGAAAAACCAAGATCAAGAAAAGTACTAAGTACTGGTGGTGATAATGACGATGATGTCAATCGTCACAAATCTAAAAAAATAAAAAAAGATTCAAGCTCAGATGATGAAGATATCACTGATAAAGAAATGAAAAAAAAGCGTAAAATTGATGATAGCACCGACGATGAAAAAATTAAAAAGAAACGTAAAAAAAAATCCAAATCAAGTTCAGATGAATCAGATGATAGTGAAGTTGAAGAAAAAAAAAAGAAAAAAGATAAAAAACATAAGAAACATAAGAAACACAAGAAACATCGTAAACATAAAAAAAAAAAAGCAGCTGATTCAGAAGATTCAGATGTAAGTGAAGGTAACAATGAAGAATTGGAAAAAAAATTACGTGAAAAAGCACTTAAATCAATGAAAAAAGGGCATAGTATTGATGGAAGTGACTAAAATCTTTTTGTTTAAATGATAAAATATTTGTCACTAATTTTTTAAAAAAGCATAAAAACTACAAGATTAATTTCAATCATAAAACCATAATAATATTATAAATATCATATTATTAAATTTATTTAAAACAAAAAAAAGTCAAAAGAGCCAACAAGATATCACTTGTCAATGTTCAATTTTATTTTGTTTTTCAATTCAATAAATTGTAAAAAAAAAAAATGCAATTTAACGATTCTTTTTTTTATTAAAATTAACCAGACAATATTAAATCTATTGTCACAATAAAAATTTGTAAACAATGTCATCCTAATATTATCAATAAAAAATATTGATAAATTAATTTATTAATTTTTCCTTTATAAATAAGACATAAAAAAAAATTATATATATTAATAAATGTGATTTCAAATGGAGTTGGATTTTGTAATCAATTTACTGTTATTATTTTTTTTTTTAAATATTTTTTATTATCGTGTTTGCTGTGTAAAAATGGAGATGTACATGAAAATTAATAATTACTAATTTTGGTTCTTCATACATTTGCTAGCATTGATTCCCAGGATGGTGTACAGTTAAGTGTATTAGAAATTGGTCCAAGATTAATAAGATTATTTTTATTATTTTCCAATTTAGCAGCAATAAGATCCTGGAAAATATAAAAATGTTAATTACACTTGAAGAACACAATTTCGTTTGATAAAATTGATTAATATTTACCTGTCGAAAACAACGCTTTAAGGCGATATCAATATGCAAAATATTATTACCAAGTTTTAAATATGCTTTTCCAGATTTATGAATTTGTATTTTTCCAATTAATCCTTCTTTCAAACTATTTAACTTACAATAATCATCAGTTCCTACTGATGATTTCTCACCTTCTTTCTTTGAATTTTTACCATCTTTGTTCAACTTCTCATCATCGTCATCGTCCTTTTGAAATCCTGGCATACAATCTGGTAGCTAAAATATTTTAAGCATTAATTTTTAAATATACTTTCTATTCACTTTAAGTACTTACTTCAATTAGTAAATATTCATTCGATTGTTCTTCATTTTTTTCAAATAAACTTGCTGGATTCATTGCTGGTAAATTTTCAACTTCTGTTTCTTCTTCTGCTGGTGTTTTTTTAATTAATTTTTTAGCTGATAATGTTGTATTTTCAACAAGACCATTTTCTAATACTTCTGGTTTTTTATCTATTTCATTCTCTTTTTTAATTGCAGTATTTTTATTAATCAAACTTGGATCACTCTTAAGTTGTTCAGCTAAAAAAAAATTATACAATATTATTATTTCGTCAATAGAAAAATAGTTACATTTACCTTTTGCTAAAACAGGTAATGTGTATGGTGAATCACCAGCATATCCATCATCACCATCATCAATAAAATTATCTCTATGAAGTGAATCTAATATTTCTTTATCAGCTTCTTTATTAATAGTTTGTTTTAAATCAACTGTTGGCTTGACAATTGATGATCGTGATTCTCTATCACCACCTCCTCCACCACCTCCACCACTTCGACAACTTGGACGACGTGATTCATTCAATGATGGTGCTTCAGTTGCAACACCAAGACTCTTAAACACAATAATTAATAATTAAATTATCTTGTAATTTATATTATATTTAATTCTTATAAACTTACCACTGTTTGATTTTTTCCACGACCTCGAACACGCTCACCAGGAGCTTTACGTTCTTTACGTACTTTAGTTGGTTCTTGTTTAACAACAACATCCCTTAAATAATAAAAATATAACAGATTCAATATATATAATATTTTTATTAACAACTTTTTCAATATAATAATTAACTTACTCTTTTTTTTTTCTTTGATAATTTGCAACATTTGGACCAACTGTTTTTCTTGTTGATTTTTCTGTTTTAACAGTTATAAGATTTAAATCACGACTATGACCAAAACTTTTTAATCTTCCTGTTGCAACACTATTATTAACTTGTGATGGTGTTGATGATGATGTTCCCGGTTCTTGTTTTATTTTAATATTAGCAAATAATGAATTTGGTTCTGTTGGTTTTTTCGATGCCATTGTTAATAATTTAAATTAGCAACAATATAACAATTTAAATAATGAGTCAATTCAATTATTTATTAGGGCTAAGTTTTCTTTTTTTAGATTCAATGATTTATAATGTACTTTTTTCAATATCAATTGGAAGAGATAATGAAAATATATATATAAATAAATAAATATATGGAAGTTGTCATTCACACGTGTTTTAAGAAAAAAACACTTTGTTTTTTTTTTTTTTTTTCTTGTAAAAATATGGAGTCTATGTTTAAGGTGCATTTTTAATTCGTCGGCCATTTTTTATATTTGAGCGACAAGTGTTATGAAAACTTGTTTTAATAATTTGAATTTTAAAAAATCAAGAGGCACAGTACATAGTGCCTCGAGTCACGTATGAGAAAGTAAATATATATTTAATTTGCATTAAAAATATCCTATTTATTGAAAATTTTTTATTGTTAAAAGAATAAAACTCAATTATTCTTATGTTTTTTCAACGTGAAAATATCGGAAATTGTTTTTACTCATAGTCCCTGAGAGCAACATCATGTTGAGAAAAATTTTTAATGTAAAAAAAAGCAAAACTTTATTTTCTTCAGTAATAATTAGTAATTATCTAACAAACATTCTTGACACAATGAATCGTGACAATGGTAAGTTATAAGTCATAACTTATGACTCATTATTTTCATTGATTTTTATTGTTATAAATATTGTTTAAGAAAAACCGACTGAAAATTCTTTAAATACTTGGTCTTTTATTTTGTAATTTGATATCTTTTAAAAGGTAATACAAAAGTGTAATACTAAACTCCAACTGATAACAAATTACTTGAGACTAAAAATGATACATTGAATTACAAAAGTTGCATTATTATTTTTTTTTTTTTATGATAATATTTATTGCATTTGTATCCGGCTAAATTATTACTGGCATTTTTGCAAGTATGTAATTCAATATACAATTATCGTTTAAAAACTCTACATCAGCTTAAATATCATTTGAAAAATTTTTTATTTTATAATAATCAAATTATTCAGCCTTAAAAAAAAAAAAAAAAAAAAAATTCGCGCTTTTTAAGTTATATCTTTTCTTTATTTTAGTTCGTTTTCTGTGCTAACAATAACAATCAATAATAAAAAACAAAACACACCAGCGGTTTTTTCTATTATTGTTCTTCAGATTTCTCTGAAGTTGAGCCGATCAACAACTAACGTCTCATTCTTATTTTATTTTTTTTTTCTATCATTGATACGTCGTAAATAAATTTTCCTTTGTTCTTTTTGTGGATATTTCAATAACTTTTACTTTGTATGACTAATAATTAAACATTAAAAATTCAAGTGAAGAAAAAAGTATAATTAATTAATTGATAACCAAAATATAAATCGAAAAAAAAATTAATAAATGTTGAGATTTTGTTTTTTATAAAACTTGATTTTGTTTTTTTTTTATTCATTAGATGAATAAAATGTGATGCCGAGAATTGTGTTTCATTCAGTCATCGTGTTGGTATTCAACGAATGAAGTAAAACCAATGGAATTAAATTAAAATTTACAAGTTAGTTAAAAATGATTATTAAAAAAATATTAAAAATTAAATAATTAATTATTCTTGATAATTTATTATCTGTGTTATATATTTATAAATAAAAATTTCTTTTTTTTTATCATCTATAGATCAACATGTAAGGCCAACACATGAAAAAAAGATTTGCATTTTGCTTGAGAAATAAATTTTGAAAGCAATAAAAGTGGATAAATATATTCACGTAAGTGATAAATTAATTTAATTATTAAAATATATTATATATTTATATTGAATATAAATTATAATTTAATTTTTCTTTTGTTTCAGAATCATGAATTTCCAGTGGTTAATTAAGCAATGTCAGAAAGATCAACGACGAGTTCAGTTAATCTGTTCAGATCATGTGAATAACTATCACTCAGATGATGTATTAAATGTTCCTCAATTTCAAGTTGGTTTTATTAAACCAGCAAGCATCCAGGTAACATTAAAAGATGATCGTCAATTCAAATTTCTCATAAGTGAAGCATCAACATTTATTTATGATTATACTTATGATGATATTGATTATTCAAAAAAAAAAAGCCTTGGTGATATAGCTGAATTGAAGAATCCATTTGATAAAATAACACCTGGACACATTATTGAAACAGAAAAATTCATTATCGTTGTTGTTTTAAAAACAAGCAGGTTTGAGACATCTGGTGCAAGTTCATTCAAGAGAGAAAAATATATTTATACAGCACCATTACGTGATCGTGCAGTAGCTGTTGGTAAAAATATTCATTTATTTATTATTATCATGACACCAAATTCAATTATGACAAATGCCAATGATATGCCAGTTGATTTGGTTCGTCATTTAATTAGTAGACATCGTTTTGGTATTGCAATTGGTGAAAAACTACTAGAAGAATTAAAATTTGATATTTTTAAAGAAGAAGAAAAGAAAGATTATCATCGTCAATGTGAATCAATATTTAAATCAATATATATCAATAGATTGCCCAATGATACATTTTTTACTGAAAAGGTAATCGATCATTGTAAAATGCCAATTGATAATCGTGATATTAGTATAGCTAATAACCACATAATACATGCACGAAGATTAGCTGAAGAAAAACTACGTAAAGAAACTCATAACAATAATGGTGAGCTTGATCCAGTATTTATTAAAAAGCAAAGACTTGTTCAACTGAATGAAAAATGGTCTCAAAAATGCAATGAACAAAAAAACAAGGTCAAAACAATTACACATAAATGTGTAGTTCAAATACCATATGTTAACTTAAGACCATTAAATCAAGATGAAATAAATAACAATAATATTGACTTTACTGATTGGGAAGTTAATGAAAGTGACAATCCAACTCATTGGTTAATTAAAGAATCAATAAATTGTGTTAAATTATCATCTAATTCAACACTAATAAATTCAGCTGATAAATACAATGAAAACGTTGAAATACAACTTGCAAAACACAACATGACTTATCATAGAGTAGAGCCAAATTTGCCAACAAATATAGCTGAACAATTAGCAACATGGGGTGTTAATAAAGAACAATTTGAAAATAATGAAGTTTATAAAAATTCAGTACAAGAAAGATCAAAACCATATTCTTTATTGACAAATACTGATGACATAAATAGATGGATAACAAGTGTTGATCATTTTCAATTATTACCACATGAATATTTTGATGATGAATTTTCAAGAGACTCCTTGATAAAAAAAGCAATTAAAATTTCAAGTTTTAATTCAAATGATGAATCATTTGGTGAGAGTGTATTAAATAGATTCAAATCATCAAAAATTGGCAGATGGTCAAGAATAATGTCTGATGTTGGTGACCAATTGTCAATTGCATTACAACAACATGCCAACAATAATGAGTGGTTATTAAAAAAGTTGAAATATTTTAACATGTACTTGCTGATAAAACCAACTAATGAATCAGGAAATTTGCACTACACATTATTTTGGAAAAATAGTGAAGAGATTTTTTCAAGAGGCAAAGATTCAGATGATTGTTTTGTCACCAAAAATATTCACACTGATGGCTTTATGTCATGGGTTGATTTATCATCACAAAATACATCAAAACTTGTTAACTTAGTTGAATTTGAATCTCAACTTTTGTGCAACTTTGTATTTGAATGTGAAAATTTTAATTTAAATTTCATGATGAAAGAAGATATATTTGTTGATGAAACAAGTGAAAAAATATCAAATGCTAGACAAAGTCTTTTGTTGAGTATGTTAGTAATGAATAATGATAAAGTTAAATTAGATGAATTAATGTCTAATGCAAGATTTATCGTGATGGAAGGCTTTAAATCATATCCACTTGTTCCTGATCCAGGTAAAATGTTAGATAAATTTCCAGCAGTTTATAGAAATAGATTGGAAATTTGGACAGCAAATAGATTGCTTAATACATCAAGAAAAATAATTGAAAATTTGGGATATGTTTGTGAAAACACATCCAATGAAGAGGATTCATTCAAGTGGATTGGATTATTTGATCCATTTCTTCATATTCCATTAGAAAATCCTCATCAACTAATCAATGCAGTTTATTACAATTATTGCAAAAACAAAGATGAACTGGCACAGATCAGTGGAAGTTCAAAAATGATGGCTAAAATATTGTCGTATGAAGATAAATTACCATTGTCAAATGAATATCTTGGCTCATACTCACCTCACGATTTAACTTATTATGTTCATGAATTTTCACCTCATCTTGTAAGAGTTATGTCCGATAGACTTGCTGAAAAACTTGAACATAAACTGGGTCCCAAATGGAAGACAATTATCAAAGAAGAAATATTTGATGATTTAAATCATATAGACTTGGAGACAATTTCAACATTAAAAGCCAGTGCTGCTTTTACTGACTCGGGTGAATCAAGAGGCAGACGGCCAAAAGCAGTTGAGGAAATAAGAAAAATTTGGTCTAGATCAGGTAAAACAGGTTGGCAAGCAATTCATTTGTTACTTCCAGCATTACACGAGACATATATAACTCAAGGATTACGAATTGACTTGATGAGAAAAAATCAACATGGGGGTTTACGTGAAGTATATATTATGAGTATTGCATCAAGAATAATTCAATTAGTATTGGAACAAATTTCAAGAACATTGTGTAAACATTTTAATTCTGAAATGTTAACTCATTCAAGTATGAGATTAACAACACCAGCTGATCATTCAGAACGAGCTAGAAAAATGACAAAAGGCAATCATAAAAATATAACAGTATGTACGAGTGATGATGCATCAAAATGGAATCAAGGACATTTTGTTACAAAATTTGGTATAATGTTATGTCAATTAACAGATCCAATATTTCATCCATTTATCATTAGAGCATTGGATTTATGGACTAAAAAAAAAATATATTTACCAAGAGAATTGATAAATATGTTTGATAATAATCCAAATTTCAATAGTGTACCTGGTGATGAATATATCAATAAAATTTACAAATGTTACATTGGTTTTTCATCAGAAAAATGGATGAAACCAAAGACAAATTATATTCAAACAAAAAGTGGAATGATGCAAGGAATTTTGCATATAACAAGTTCATTATTTCATACACTTATTCAAGAATACATGATGGATCAAGTCCAAGTTATGCTAACAAAAAAATACTATGATATTGATAGAGTTGTAACTGTCATGCAATCATCAGATGATAGTGGTATGATGATAAGTCTACCAACTGATAATGATGAAGATGCAACAAATAAAAAACTACTAATTACATCATTATTTTATATGAAACATGAGCTGGGTAAGATGATTGGTATATATCCATCTGAAAAGTGTACAGTTGGTACAATTAATATATTTGAATTCAATTCAGAATTTTTTATTTGGGGTAGTGCTGTTAGACCAACTCGTAAATGGATATATGCTGTAAGTAGTATTGTTGAATGTGATTCATTGTATGCAAGACAATTGGCAAATTATAATTTAATAAGTGAAATACTCGAAGGTGGAGGAAGCAGTATAACTGCTTGGTTTTGTCAAATATCACAAGCAATTATGTACTATCGAATGTTGGGTTGTAGTATAAGTCCATTGTGGTCTGAATATGCTAAAAAAATATTACAAACTTTAGATCCAACAATGGGTTTTTACTACATAGATAATCCACGATATTGTGGTTTAGCATCAACACGTTTTGGTCTTTGGTTATTGACTAAAAATAGTCCAATTTTATCTAAAAAATTAAATCGTATTATTCATGCATCTGCTGAGAAAAGACAAGAAGCCAAAAAAGAAGGTTTAGCTGATTTTCATGACATTATGGGTGTACTTGGTGCTAGTTTTGTCACAGGAACATCAATAATTAATACTGAGAACATTGAAAAATTAAAAAAAATAGTGAGAAATTTAAACTTAAATCCAAAATGGGCTGAACAGGTTGAAAACCGTCCAGTTGTTTTATACAGACCAGCACTAAATGCTGATGAGTATGATTTAAAATTGGCTGTAAAAATGCATCAACCAGGTATCAGTTCATCTTTGTCTAGAGAAAATTGCGTATCACGGATGATTTTTTCTAGTCTTAATTTTCTTAGTAAAAACATTTCACTACCAATTGTCAATGATGTCAATGAAGAAGAATTAGATGAAGAAGGAGAATGTATAATTTTTCCTCTCAAGCATGAATATTTACAGCTTGTTTCTTTGGCAAATGAAATTGATTTAACTGGTACATTAAATAATTATCAAAATTTAAAAAAGAAAAGATTTGATATTGTTGTTTTTAAATCACCAATACCAAATGATTATTCACTAGAAAAATTGGTAGCATGGAAATGGTTTAACATGAAAATACCACTATCAAATGGTCTAGCTGAAAAATTATTTCAACAATATAAAAAAAATATTAGATGGCTAAAAGACACACCAAGAGATACACTATTAAAATCACCATTTATAAATCAAATAATGATGCAATCATATTTATCAAGTTCTGATCTTAAAGATCGTACAATATTAATTAATACAAGTGTCGTTGGTGCAAGATCAACACTAAGTGTTATTTTATCACAAAATATGTGGCCAAATTGGAGACCAAATCAAAAAAATCCATCAGAACTAACTCATGATAATTTACAATTATTATCACATGGGATATACATGAGCATAAGTAGTGGAATGGATAAAAAAATAGTTGATAATACTATATTTAATCTATTGAAATATTCAAAGCCCCTACTACCACCAACAATAAAAATAATACACAGTCCAAGATCTGCTTTGTATTTAATGCAAAGATTAGCACAAAGAGTATTATCTGTTCATAATGATGATTCAAGCATTGCTATAAGTAAAAAAAATCTAAGAAATTGGATACACGACTGTTATTATTATGCAATTGGTTGTTTTGGTTATTTTGTTGATATTAAACAAAATTCAAATGAACAAAATAATGGTGAATTCATATGGTCTGGTAGAATGGATAAGTGTGTCATTCAAATACATGGTGATAGTTATGATAATTATGATGCTTGTGTTACCAAAATAATAGTAAATAGTAGTGAAAATTTCTACTCAGCATGGCCAGTATTTAAACAGTGGCTGAAGGATCATAATGTTACATTAGATTTACCCAGAAAATATGTTATAATCAGAGGTGATAAAATAATTGCCAGAGTGTTGAATAATAAATTAACAGTTGAAAGATTAAAAACATCAATTGGAATTCCAGTTGTAATGAATACATATACAAATTTTATTGAACTTGATGAAGATTGGTTTAACATATCAACAATATTCTTTAAAGCTGATGATAAGGATAAAATATCAATTCAAATTAAAATGAAAGATGATAAGTTACAAACAGTGTTATCATGTCCAATTAATTATTTGGATAAATCAATCATTTCATTGCCAATATCTACTTATGATTTCATGCCAAATCCTCCAATATTATGGAGAAATTTTGTAGCATTAAAGTTACTATCAACTGATAAAATTGATAAATTACTTGGAGTTATTATTGAGAATAATTGTCAAGAAATATTGAGCGTAAAGTTTGATGATAATGATATTTTACCTGATAAAATAAAGCAAATATTTTGGCAATGTGCTGAATTAGCAAAATTGAAAATTGATAGATCAATTGAGACTCATGAAATATCAAACGAAGAATATTCGTTTGATGATATTGACGGGGGTGACCATGGAAGTATGATGAACAGTTGTAAAACTGATTTAATTTTGAGTAGTAATACTCAAGACAATATGCTGAATGTCGTTGAGGCAACTTCAGCCTGGGGTTCTACACATAGTAATGTGTCAAATATAATGATGAAAAAATGGTTGAAGCAATTGGCTAAAGAATTCTCAGTCAACTCATCAACCAAACTGACCAATGAAACTTATTGGCCGGATCATTAATTATTAGATAAAAAAAAAAAAGAATAAAAGCCCCAAGTCAGTAGTGTCCAAACAGACACTGTTGTAATCAAAATAGATATTAATTATATCTAAAAAATTTTTTTTTTACTAAGTTTTTTAATAACTTTATTCAATTGACAGGGTAATAAATATTAATCTCAAATATTTATAAGAAAAAAAAAATCAATAAGATAAATATTTTTTTAAATACTGTATTTTAAAAAAAGAATAAATAAATTTTAATAAACTTTATTACAAACAAATACAAAAGATAATTTATTATTCAAACATAATTAATAATTACTGGTCTTCATCATCATCATCATCATCGTCATCATCTTGCTGAACATCACCACTTGGCAATCCAACTTCAATTGGTAATATATTTGCTAATACAATTGGATATTTGAATAATTTTTGAAAACGATTTTTAAATGCATAAAATGCTTGTTTACCATTTGTTGTTATTTTTGTTTTACTATTTTTAGCATCACTCTTGGACCAGTGTAATTTTTCTTTATTTTTTTTCATATTTTGTATTGCATCAAAGCCAATAATTGTTGACAATGATGGCTTAAAAAAACTACGATCACGAATAATATTATCTTCTTTATTATATGGCAACCAAATTTTATCAATTTTTTTTTTTGTTATTTCATGATGAACATCATCATCAACATCAGTCTCATCCCCATCTTCAGAATTTGAAAATACCATTTTATTTTCAAATTTACATCTACGTTTTTTCAAACATTCATCACCAAATAATGATGATAATTTATCAAATACTCTTTTTTCTTTATCATCAATTTTTTCATCAATAATAACTGGTGTTTCTATATTATTCATTGATAAATCATACTGAAAACTTTCATCAACTTCTTTTGAATTAATATTATTATCTTTTATAATTTTTTTATGACAATTTTGAAATAATCCAAATGGTGCTGGTGGTATAAAATGTTGTGTATCTTCAGATGTTGATGGTGATGAATTTAATGGAAACATTTTTTTACTATATTCTTCAATTTTATTTGTTGCTAATGTACCTTGACAAATTTTTTTATATGTTGTTAATATATCAATGTCATTGTCATTTAATTCACTCATATTTAAAGTATCTGGTATTTCAAGTTTTGCTGATAATGACGAAAATATATTATACAATTCTTTAGATGATTTAACTGGATCATAGTAATTTTCTTTTTTAATTTGTCCACCAACTGGTTTCATTGTTGGTAAATGTGCAGCTTTTATAAATTCAATTATTTGATTATCAATTTTATTCATTTCAATATTATCTGTAGTATCAATATTATCATCATCTTCTTCATCTTCATCATCATTATTATCATCAGCATTCATATCATCCTTAGTTTCATCAACAAGACGTTTTCTTGGTATTGATCTTAAGCTATGGCCTTTGTTAATATAACGCATTAATGCTAAATGACGATGACGTAGATATGTTCTATCTTTTTTCATAATTTTAGCAATAAGACTCCATTGTGATTCATGTAGTTTATAAAGTTCAAGTAATTTTTTATCCTCAGCAAGTGTCCATAAATTAAATTTATCATCAGCTTTTAATAATAATAAACGAAAACGTGATGCAATTTGTACACTTGTTCTATGTGGCATTAATTTTGTTGATATTTTTGAATAATTACGTCCATATTCAGCAACACCATCAAGTATTATTTGATCTTCTTCACTAGTAAATCTACCTTTTTTTAATGACGGATCAATACTATATTTCCAATGTCCATAAACTTGATTTTTTGTACGATCATCAATGTAAGAAACAACAACACTCCATGGTATGTAATCACCAATTCTCAGCTTATCAATGCATATGTTTAATATAATATTTTCTTCTTTTGACCATGGTTTATCTTTGTCATTTGAATTGAGACATTTTAATATTGTATTGTGTCTTATGAAGCATTGATAACCAGATCTTGATGTATTTAATTTTTCAGCAATAAGATCCCAATTTTGATGTTTATGTTTATTAGCTATTCTTTTTAAATCTTTGTCTTCTTTTGTTTTCCATTTTTTTTTACTTATATCAGGATGTAGGTATACATTCCACATGACACGTAATTCTTCAGCAGTATGACGATGATAAAATAAATCAACAGATAATTTCATCCAATCAAATTCACGTGAGCCAAGTGGACCAACAATTTCATGAAAACTTTTTTTTTTAATTGGTAAATTATCAGACATTAAATTTTCAGCAATAATACTCTCAAAACTTGAACATGATGATTCAACTTGTATTTTTTTCGATAATTCACGACGATCTCTTCCACTCCATCTTTTTGGTTTTGGTAAATAAACAACCATTAATTCGTCTTTACTTATTTTTTTTTTTGCATCAGCATTTAATGGTGCTCCAAACATTTGTGAATCTTTAAAATATGGCATACCTGCTTTTGACCATTGTGTATGTGGTATATTTTTTATTTTTTTATCTGTTGCTAAATTTATTTCTGCTATTTCATTTTTGCATTTATTTAATCTTTCTTCAATTATTAATCTTGCTTTTTTATATTTTTCCATTAATTCTCTATTTAATTTTAATGATTTTTCAACATCATTTACTTCATTATTATGTTTAATTGTTTCTGTATCATTTGGGAAATCTATTTCACAGCTTGAAGAATCAGAATCAGAATCAGCAAATGTTGATGAATGAAATTTAAAAGTTTTATCATTATGTTCATCTATTTCACTTTCAATTTCACTGTCATCACTTTCAATTTCTTTTTTAGCTTTATGTTTAGCCAATATTTCTTGTAATTTTTCGATATCCTCTTCATCATCTTCATAATCATTTGAATTCATATCTTTTTATATTAAAAAATTCTGAAAATAAATAAATAAACAATTAATATCATAAATATTTAAAAAAATTTATCATTTAAAAAAAAAATAACAATAAAATTTATCAATTAATAAATAATTAAATAATTTATGTTATACTAACCTTAATATAATCAAATAAACAACGTTATTTAAAAATTAACTACTCACTAACAACACAAACAAGCCAATTAAACAAAATCATCAACAATTAATAAGATGACCTTGATAAATAATTCTATTGACTATTATTGTTTTTTTGTTTAGATTTCACCTTGAATCCGGTGGGTTTGACATTCGCCCGGAAGTAAATGTTCACATATGTCTTGTGTTTTTTTTTTCACAACAACAATTATTATTATTATTATCATCATCATCATCATCAAAATAATCGACTTGCGCAATGAAAAAAAACCATGAAAAAACCCTAGATTATCAAGTGTTCAGTTGGCTGAATAGCTGAATAGCACTGAATACTGAATAGCCTTGTGCAAAAAAAATAAAAAACTAAAATAAATATGTCGCTTGTCTGTCGTTGATGATGATGAGCTAAAGAAAAATAATAAAAGTGTCATTGATATACATATTTTTAATTAGTTAATTAATAACATCTTTAAAAAAATACACCGTGACGGTTGTAAGGATTTATAAAAATATAAAAATAAATTAAATTATCGTCATATCAATAAATCAATTGATTAATTTTTATCAACGATATGTAACACCATCAGCAGCATCATCAAACTGTTGTTTTCTCAGTGTGTTTTGACTTTTGACATAAATGTTATTTTATTTCTGTCAAAGCTGTCAAACCAAAATTACGTCTTGATTTATTTTAATTTTTTTTATCAACAATCAATTGTCGTTGTTGCTGGTGTTGTTGGCTCTTTTTTTTTTTTGTTTAATTTTAATTGTGTATGTGTTATATAGACACATATTGTAATGATATTGTAATGATAATGTAATATTTTATTATATTTATTTATCGTTGATGATGTGTATGTAATTTTTTTTTAGCGCGCGGCTTTCTCGCGCAATCGTGCTCCAGATAAGCATTCGTGTAGAGGAACCTTATGTCAAGCTACAGCCAGTGTGATTATAACCAGAGTATCAGACCGAGAGTTTGTCAACATGAAGAAACTCTTCTCCAAGATTGACAATACATCCAAGGAGCCAAATAGCTACCTGGGAAAAGTATTTGTTGTTGGACGACACACTGTTACAGTTGAGGAAATTTTAGCTGAAGGTACTACTCCAAAATCTAATTAATTATCATCATATTGATGTGGATAATGCAAGCACTATCTTGCTCCTCATCATTATCATCATTTTAACATTCTTTTCATTATTTACACGCCCACAAATTTTATCATAAACATTTCTTTATTAAAACTGTCAACTTTTTTTTTTCCTACCACTAAATTAATAAATGAAATTTTTTCTTTCATGCGAATTTCGTTACTGACATTGTCACAATATTTATTGATAATCATTATGATTATTTTACTATATAAATTGTGACTTGATGTTGCCTTAATGCGTAGAACTTGACTGTTTCATTAGACAAGAACAAAAAAAAATAAAGAAAAAAAGACAATACTGATGATTTGTCAAGCCTAAAATTTTTATTTAATTATAAAACTAAACTAAGTGTACTTTATTTATTAACTTGTACGTGTACATAACACATGTGTGTATTAAAAAATGTTGATGTACAGTTTGATTAATTTCATATTTGATAAATTTATACTTGAAATTTCAGTTGTCTTATCTTTGTCATGTTCAATTCGTGACAAATGAATTGATAAAAATTATGAAATTCATATATTTTAACTATTAAATTTAATTTTTCAGGTGGTTTTGCAATTGTATTTTTGGTCAAGTCTTCAAGTGGACGATATGCACTCAAGCGTATGTATGTCAATAACGAGCATGATCTCAATGTTTGTAAGAGGGAGATACAAATTGCAGTAAGTAGACAATTACTAATAATTTATTCCAAAGCAACAAATAATAATAATAATAATCAGATAGTAAATTAAGTGTTTTGCTTTACTTTGCGTGTTGATTGTTTTTTATATTTTATATTTATTTCAGAGTAACTTGAGTGGACACAAAAATATTATAGGATATATTGATAGTAGTATAACACACACTGGAGGTGGTGTTCATGAACTTTTATTACTAATGCCATATTGTAAATCTCAAGTCCTTCAAATGATGAATAATAGGTAATAGTTAATATGCAAAAAAAAAAAAAAAAAAATGAAAAACAATTTATAATTAACTTTTTTGTCTATCAAAAGGTTACAAAGTGGCTTTACTGAATCTGAAGTGCTACAAATATTCTGCGATGTTTGTGAAGCCGTATCACGATTACATCATTGTCAAACGCCAATAATTCACAGGGATCTAAAGGTAAACCTTATAAATATAATTATCATTAAAGCCCAAAATAATAAATTAAATTTGTATTTTGTTTTTGTTTAGGTTGAAAATATATTATTAGCTGATTCAGGTCATTATGTACTTTGTGATTTTGGTTCAGCAACTGGAAAAATATTGAATCCAAGTATACAAGGAGCTTCAATTGTTGAAGAAGAAATTAAAAAATATACAACACTTAGTTATAGATCACCAGAAATGGTTGATATGTATTGTGGTCATGCAATAACAACAAAATCCGATATATGGGCACTTGGCTGTTTACTTTATAAGCTATGTTATTTTACATTGCCATTTGGTGATAGTACACTTGCAATATCATCAGGAAATTTTGTAATACCAGATAATTCAAAATACAGTAAAACACTCAATAATTTAATACGTTATATGCTTGAAATTGATCCAGAATTAAGACCAGATATTTATCAAGTATCAATTATTGCATTTAAAATACAGGGTAAAGAATGTCCAGTACAAAATTTACATAAAGTTACAACTCCAACAATTGAATTGCTACCAAATGCAATAACGGAAACAGAAAGTTTAAAAAAATTATCAACAGTTAAAGTTACAAAAGCATCAACATCAGCATTAGTTGAAGGTACATCAGTAACACCAAGACAAAGACCAAAAGGTCAAGGCAATACTATTAGTAGTGGTCCTATTAGTTTATCTGGTCAAATTGTTAGTCAAATATCTGGTCAAGGACAAGTATTGCCAAATAATAATACACAAAATATACAACAACAACAACAACAACAACAACAACAACAACAAACAGTACCATCGATAGTATCTGTAATACCAACACCACCAGTATTACAATTATCAATGCAATCAACATTTAATCAAGTACCACAACAAAATATATCATCACCAAATCAAACAACAAGTCCATTGATTGTAAATTCACCAATTTTACAACAATCACCAGTTACAATACAAGATAAAAATACATTTTATTTTGATGCTAAACAAATTGATAATAAAACATCAAAAATTGATGTACGAGATGATAATTTAGAAGCTTTATTTCCACCATCTGGCTATCCAGATCCATTCAAAGATGATTCACGAGCAATGCCACCACCATCTAAAATTCCACCTCCAGTTGCACCAAAACCAACAACAACAACAACAAAAGTACTTCCAAAATTAACAACACCAACAAATACGGTTCCACCATTAAAATTCATACCAACAAATCAAATATCAACAAAATTAAATACGCCTATTGTGCTTAATAAAATAACACCACTAGCACCACCAAGTACATCAAAAATAACTAATAAAACTGAAAGTCAAAGTCAAAATATCAGTGCAAATATATCACCTCCCGATAGTCCAACAATGACACCATCAAGACACAGAAGAAATGTCAGTGATACAAGTGCATTTAACAAGTAAGATTATTGTTATTTTTCATTTGTTTGTTAATCTGTTAAAATAATTAATATAAATTAATTTTTAATTACAGAGTTTTTGCAAATGAAACATCACAATTTTTAGCACCATATGATGCATCAGTAAGACCACAATCTGGTGAATCAACACCACCCGAAAATAAAACAGATTATAAGCCAGGAATTGGTGCTAGTGTATCCCATGTACGTATTGTAAGTAGAATAATGCACAATTTTTTGTTTTTTGTTTTAAATTTTTTATGATTTAAACTGCACTAAATAATAGTAACAGTAGATGAAAATATTAATAAAAATAAAAAGTCTAATTAGAAAATTTATTTATCAAAATAAATCAGGGTGAACTTTCAAGTGTTACAACGAATGATAGCCATTCATTAAGTAGTGATGTTGCAACATGGAATCCATTTGAGGATGTTCAACCATTTAATCAACTTACTGAGGATCATATATTTGGTGCTGAATTTGATAAAATAAGAAGAGGCAGTAGTAGCAGTATAAGTGGTGTTAAAAGTCGTGAAAGTTTAGTTATGGCTTATACAGATGTACCAGTTGATGATCCATTTGAATCAGCACCATTTAAATTACCAAGTGAGTTAAATTTAATTACATATTGAATCATGCATTTAGCTATACATAGTTTTTTTTATTTTTGATTTTTTTTTTAACTTTACTGATTAAATATTATTAGATTGAAAAGTGCATGCTAAAAATTAATTTTATTTCAGCGGGTAAAAAATCAAAACTCGGTTCAAAGACGGCTGCAATTGCTGGAGGTAATGCTTGAGACATTTACTTAACTGTAATTTATCTTTCTTCCTCTTTTCTATTTCTTCTTATATCAAAAATTAATTAATATTTAAAAAAAAAAAAAAACAAGAGAACAAAAAAAAAAACGATCAAGTTAGTTTAAAATCAAAAACAAATAAAAAAAAAATAATATGTAAATATATATTTACTAACAAAATTTAATTATTAAGGTTTTATGTTTCAATGTGGGATTTAAAATTAATTCAAGAAAATTTATTAATATCATGGAATAATGGAATATATTAATCATTAATTTGGTATTGTTTATGGATTATTGTTTGTACAAAACAATTGTCTTCCATTTTTAATATATTGTTAATTTTTCTTTTTATAATTTTTTTTTTTTTTGAAAAGAAAAAAGGCTAGGACATTATAACACTCGTTTTTAGATAGAATGATTTGCTAAATATTAAAAAAATAATAATAAATAAAAGTCAAATGACAGTAACGAATTATTAGTTAATATTTTGATAATTTTGCTTAGTAAAAAAAAAATAATATGACGGCTTGCTAATGAGTATTAGACTTATGTTTTTTTTTAAATTTATCATCGCTGTTTTATTTATCAGTATGATAAAAATTAATCAACTCTTCCATGCCAGTTTGTAGCTATCTCAAAATTATTATCAAAATAACACGTTTATCTAACGAAAATAAATACATCACCAAAGATAGTCATGATAAATATACCAATTTTTTTTGTTAAACTTTGATAGTTAAAAATAATAATAGAAAAAAAAATAATCATCTAGCTTATTAATTGTACAATTATATATTATTATTTAAACATAATTATTTATTTTATTATTAACAATCAATTATTGATTTTAAAATTTTAACTATTTTTATTTATCAAATTTATTTTTTCAATAAATAGTATTGTGATTTATTTTGCTCATTTAGTGTACGCTCAATTATTCATACAACATCGATTTAAAAAAGAAAAATATTAACTTTAATTTATCTATTTCTATAGAAAGTACAAAAAAAAAAAAAACAAAAATTGATATCATCAATATTCATTGAGCACAAAAAAATAAAAAGAATTGAAAGCTATAATAGTAAATTAATTAAATATTATTATCGTAATTATTAAATGTAGAAAAAAAGCTTTAAACAAGTCCATATGATTTAAATAATTTACTTGTTCTAGCAGTTTTTTTTTATGAAAAAAATGGACAAAATAAAAAAATAGAAATGCTATTTCGTAATCTCTGTCGTCTTGTTCTCGATGTGCTTATTAATTTCTGTTTCTTATCGGGTATGAATGGTGTGGGCTAACATATTGGCAATTGTTTAATGTTTTTAATGAAAACCGCTTTGTTTTTTAAAAGATAAATATTTTAAAATATATAAAAAAAAAAAAATTAAATTAAAACGATTGAAAAATAAAATACTAATTAAAATTATCCCCATTGCGAATGAATTAATAATGAGTGTGTTGGTGAAGTGTTGCATAACAATTATTATGCATATGTAAAAATAAACAAAAAAATCTGAATGAACTTGTGTTGCATAAAAAATTGTGAGTGACGTTATCTTGGCTGAATTTTTCTATTGCATTGTGTGTATTGAATACTGATATTATATTGTATAGAGGTGATAATAATACTGATACGACGAGACGAAAGTAATTGACTCTATGATGACTCAAAAGTATAAAAAAAAAAAATATTTTCAATAATTTTTATGTCTATTACGATAAAAGGAAATAACTTAATTTACATAATATTTAATTTAGCATATGATAATGATGATTTAAAATAGACATACAATCTGTAAATAATTTTGAAAAAGTATTAGCTAAGGGCAATAAAGCCATATCAACATTTAAAAATATTATTATTAAAAAAGAAAAACAAAAAATAGTTGTCTTGCGCCTGACAATAGTTAAAAATTTAGCTGAATAATTTATATTTGTTTTTTATTTTATTTTATCTGCACCAAATCTATGCACACTATCATCGCCAAGGACGCATCACTTTTTCTAATCACAAAAAAAAATAATTATCCACTGTCTGGAACATCCTGATGATGAATTTGGGAAAAGATGGCAAAAAATATCTCGGGCTTCCTTTTTTTTTCTCTTTCAATCGAGTCAAAGTGATTGTTATTCGGTGCAATAAACTTTTCTACGTTACCGAATTACTTTTGTATTGAAAATGAATAGTATTTATAAAATATAAACAAAATTATCACGTAGGCAAGAGTAGAATATATAAAACATAATTGTCATTATGTTTTCTTTTTTTTTTTTTGGTCTCAAATAAAATAAAATGAAAAACAAACAACTTCGGTTTTCGCTGTATCTTTTTTTAAATCTACAGCAATAAATATGTACATTAGAAATCAAAATTTTTCTTATTTTCTTTAAAATCAATTGTTTAAATTTAAAAAAAAAAAAAACGCAGCAATTTTTTGTCACCAAAAAATGAAAAAGATTACTGCGTTTTAAAAACAATCGATTCCTGACCCCCAAAATCTGATTAGGACTGTTCCAGACCAGGTGAATTACTATTAAAAAAATTATTTAAAAATTTTTATATATAAAAATAATAATATTATTTCAATCAAATTTTTATCAAATAAATAAATTAGGCTTTTAAATATAACTGAAAATATTTTTTAAAAAAATAGGGCAGACCTAATCAGACACTCCTTTTCTCATATATTAATCACAAAAAAATTATAATTAAAATTAATTTTTTGACTCGAAAATATCAATGACACACGACTGTCTTTTTATCTTTGTCTTGGGCCAGTTATCTAATTTTTTAAGATATAAGAAAATTAAATAAAAATATTATTAAAAAAACGGATTCATCATAGCGCAACATACACTAAATTACATAAATGTGTATGACATGATATCATCAATTTTTAGGTAAGTATATGTTACCATCTAAAAAATCCCAGTTATCCAATTGCTGCGTTGATGATCTGGGTTGCAATTAAGACCCCATAACAACATTTGCTTTGGCTTGACTAACCCAAAAATATATATATTAAAAAAATAAATTAATATTAAGTATTAAAAATAAAACAAATATTATAAAACAATATTATAAAATACAATACTATATAAATATATGTGTATATTGTGATATTTGATAATATTATTATTAATTATTTCATTTTATTTTTCAGGCCCAATACCAGATAATAAAGGAAAAATAACAGTTCATTGGAGTCCACAGATTGAGACACAATCAATCAATGATGAAGCAAAATTATTAACCGAGTCTAGTCCAGTTTCACCACCATTTGTACGTATTCCAATTGAAGATAGATCAAAGTATGAAAAATTAGCATTTAATATTGATGATTTGTCAAGTGATAGTGATAAAGAAATTGCACAAAGAAATGAAGAAAGATTAAAAAAAAAAAGACGTCGTGTTAAAGGTGTATTAATTAGAAAAAAAAAAGATGTAGGGAATAATAATAATAATAGTAGTAATAATATAGAAACAGAACAAGCAAGAGTTGAATATGAATCAGATGATTCAATTGGTTCAGCAAGTGATTTGAAAGCAATGAATGATGAAGATATTAACAATGAAGGTCGTGATAGATCAAAAATTGATGAAACAATATCTGAAAGTGTTCGTACTTGTGGTAGTTCAGCATATCATGCTGAATGTGAATCAGTTGCAACTCATGATGATGATAATAGAATTAAAAAAATGAAAAAACATCATAATAAATATAATAATAATAAATTATTAACAATAATTGATTCAACAGATCCAATTGTTGGTCATCAATATGGTGAAAAACCATTATTATTAGATGATGAATTAGATCCTGAATCAAAACCTGAACAATCACATGGTGATCCATTTGTAAGTCATCAATATAATAAAACAATTAATAAACCAATTTTATTTGGTAATTGTAGTTCATCCGATGAAATGGATAATTTAAAAATGAATAACAATGGGATATTTAAAAAAGATGATGATGTTTTTTCAATGGCACCATTTACAAGATTATCAAGTAATTCAAGAAGAAGTAATTGTAGTCGTGAAAGTGCTACGAGACTTGTTAGATCATCTAGTCTTGCAAGTACACCACCACCACCAACATCAAATGTCAATTTTATAAATACAAAAACAAATTCACCAATTGCTATACCAATTAATGTTGACAAAAATATCATAACATCAACTCCAACAAAATCATCAAATAATCAAGAGTCAAACGTAAATAATAATTATGAAAATATTGAATTTACTGTTACACATAAAAGTGCTGAATTTAAACAAATTCCAGTTATTAATGACGAAGATTTATTTGGCTCATCACCATTTAATTCAACTGGTTTTACAAATCCATTTAATAAACATAATTATACAACAACAGACATTAAAAATAATGAAACATATAAAAAATTTGATATAAATTTTCAAAATAATAATAATTATATTGAAAAAAATAATGATACTGTTGTATCAACATCAAAATATGGACAAGTTACTGTTAATTCAAAAAGCATAATAACAAGTGAATCACAAAAAGACTTATTTGGCTCAATTCCATTTGATGATTTTGCAACAATGACTATTATTAATAACCAACAACGACCAACATCTTTACCATTATCACAAACACCAACATTTGTTGACTCTGTATTAACACAATTATTAACAACAAGTGCACAATCAGATAACACAGCATCAATGATTAATCATAACAACCCAATTAATTTGAATTCCAATCAATCAAATAAACAACATAATATTGCTAAAGTTATTGTCAATCCAACAAATAATATTTCAATATTCAATATTAATTCTGATACATCAATACCCATGTCACCACAACCACTTGTTGTTACGGATGATTTACAAAAATCAAAAAAAGATAAATGTAAAAATGACAAAACAAAATATCAGCTAATCAATGAAAATAAAAGTGACATGATTAATGTATTACCATTAAAAACAACACAAAAATTAAAAAATATTGCGTATAAAAAAAATTCAAAAGGAAAAAAGAAAACAGTTGTTAATGCTGGTTTTAGTAATTTAAGTTTTGAAGATTTTCCAAGTGATGAAAATGATGATAAAATAATAACTGGTGATAAAAAAATTGCACCATTTGAAGTTATACGTGAACCAGAAAAACGTTTTGGATCATTAAAAAGAAGAAGTAATCCATTCACATGAGATATTATAAATTTTGGTAGCTTTTACAAAAATTTATAATATGTAAATTTATTTTTTGAACTATAAATTTACATGATTGTATATTAATAGAAACAATTTATTAAATAGCAGTATTTCATTTTATATGTATTATAAATATCCTTGTTTATCGGATAATAATAATATAAAAAAAAAAACAACAACAACAACATTAAAAAAGAAAATAATGGTGCGTTTATATAAACATTATTCAGCTAAAAATATTAATTAATAATAAGAAGTGATAAATGCTTATATAGGTGTTTGTTTAAACAATGAATTTGTAAAATTATGTCCCTAGTAACTTGACAGCTTAATACCAAAAAGAAAAAAAAATCAATTAGCATAATTGAAAAAGAAATTGATACACATGGCATCTATTTTTGCAGCTCAGCCTTTTTTTCATTACATTTATACACACTTGAGATTTTTAGATAACTAATTAAATTTTTTTTCCAAGACTCAAACAAATGGTTGTTGATGTAAGAGAGAAAAAAAAAATTAAAAATTTCGCATTTATTTTAATTTTCTTATTATTTTTTTTCCATCAATATGAAAATTCATAAAATAATTAATTAATCATTAAATAAAGGCGCAGTTTATAATAAATTAAAAAAGAAAATTTTCAACCAAACATTTATACACTTTAAACATTCATCATTTTTGATAATTAAAAAGTTTTGATATATATTATTTAAAGAAAAAATTCATGGCCTTAGAATTTCTGAGCTAAACATATGACTGTTATTTCGACACGTTTATATACAAATTTATTCAATCAATTTTTATAATTTATATACTGCGTCTTTGATTTTCACTAATATACTAATAAATATTTGATGAAAAAATGTATATGAAATATTTAAAAAAATTTACAATAAATTTGTAAAAATAGCAAAGGCAAAAAAAAATATATAAACAATAATTAAAATAATTGAATAAACTGTAATTAGGTGCCTTCCTTTATCGAAATAAATATCCCGGAGTATTGATTAATAAATAAAATAAATAAAATAATTAATAAAAATATAAATTTATGATAAAATAAAAAACAGTCAGGTAGTAAAAAAAGAAAAAGTCTATTGTACCTTTGCTTATTATACAAATGGTTATGATATGCTATTTAATAATGCCAACGAAACCTCAATAGTTACAATAGTTAATATTAAATAACTCCTTAAAAGTTTTTCTGCATTCAAAATTTTGTTATTTAATTTTTTTCCATTTAATATAAAAAAAAAATTCTTACATTCCCCACTTGTTTATTATTTGCACTGTATTTATTTTTATTAATATAATTTTATTGTTGATTTGCACTTGTATTATTATTATTTATAGTTATTTTTTTATCAAATTATTTGCTTATTTTTTTACACTGCCTTGTACCAAATATTGTGGAATTTTTTTAAAAAGTTCAGTGTATAAAAAAAAGAAATTAATTTGTTGTTTCAATGAAATATGTATTAACTAAAATATTAAACAATTGTACAAAAAAAAAAAAAATATTATTGTATAAATATTTGGTTGTTAAATTGTATTTTTTTTTTTTATAGTTTATATAGTCATATAAACATGAGGTTTTGCAATGTGCATAAGTAGATTTATTATGAAAAATTGTAGAATTATATTATGAAAAATAAAAGATAAAAATATATCCAACGATAGTTTGAGTTAATGATTTGATTAAGTCAAAGTGATTAATAAATTTTAATCAAGTATTTTTTCTAATATACTATTGTAGTTCATTGCTCTTGTTTGAGTCAATTAAATAGTGTAAATAAAGATATTATTTCAATGTATATTCTATGTATAAAAGGAAAATGAAATTTAAGGATTTAAAAAAAAAAAAAATGTATTATAAATAAAATTGAAAAACACATAAAATATTTTCTAAATTTGTTTTTTTTTTGTCTAGCCATGTGAACATTAATTACAAAAATAACAATCCATGTTAAAAAATTAAGCCAAGATGTCAATATGGTAATTTGAAAAAAAATACCAGTATAAATTTCAACTCCTCTTCTCCAATAATAATTATCTGGATGCAAATAATCCATATAATCAAATATTGCATTACAACTTAAACGATTATGAATTGCCTGAAAAAAAAATGAAAATTAATTAAAATCAAATTGAATTAATTATAATAATCGAATACATTATTTACTTGTACTTCACGTCCAGTTGAACCAAGAGTTTGAATTATATATTTTTTATACTCATCACAAGTTTGATAATATCCATCCATAATAACATAAGCATGTGCCAATGAAATAAGACAAATAATTGCTGCTAAAAAACCAGGTATCCACCAAACTCTACACGGTGATCTTTTTTTAGGACCAACAATAAATACATTACCACAATTATCACCATCGATCTCTCTACATAAATAAATAATTTAATTAATATTTTTATAAATATATATTGATAATTAAAATAATTAACAATCAACAATACCCAACAGCTTGACTTATCTGTGGGTCATCTAAATTTCTTTGTATAAAACTTCTATAACCATGATAAACACCAAGTATCAATCCAACAGTCATTGATGGAATCAAACTGTAAATTGGATATTTACAAAAACTAACATCACGACCACGAAAATTTTTATAACTATTAACACTGTATAATATACATCCACAATCGATTTCTATACAATCATTTAAAGTTCTTGTCCAGTACTTCCAAATGATTATAAAAAAAATTGTTGATGTTAATGACAATATTAATGATGATAAATAAAGTATTGCAAGTTTACGCTCAGCTTGTTTCCCGTTCATTTTTTTTTTAAATATTATTTTGTAACTGATTATCTTTTTTGTAATCTTTGGGTCGTGCCCTTTTTAGATCATCAAAATATCATTTAAGTTATCTTAAAATATATAAATTTGTTTATGAAATATAATTTAATTATATTTAAAATTTAACAACTACTAGCTTTATTGATTTTATTGATTTAATTATTTTTGATTTATTTAGATTGAGTATTTTATTATTTTTCAATAAATCAAATTTTTTTTTTACTAGATTACTTTTTTACTGACTCTAAACTGCGCAACAGTCTTTTAACAACTGTCGTTTTCATCAGTTAACTTTTGATTCTACTACTGTTTGTGATCGATAATCCTAAAAAAAGAAAAAAAAATTAATAGAAAAATATGGATAACAATGAGTTTATAATATCTTACTAATTTAAAAAAATAATACATTAATTTTAATGTTGTTTTTTTTAATGGTGGGATATTTGAATAAACAATTTTAACTATTAATAGACTGAGATTGTTTAGATAAGATAAATTTAATGGGAAAAATAATAAAATTGATTTTAAAATATATCAGTTTTTAGAAATATCAAAAAGTAGAAATTATTTAAAATAAATAATTACTATTCAAAAATATATTGAATAAACAACTTTTATAATAAATAAAAATAAAATTTTATTTTTTAATTTTAAATTCTGAGTTTATTGTTTCAATGAACCTGCATAAATAATTTGTTCTTTTATTTTTATTATAATTTTTCAAAGATGTGTGAAAATAACCACCTGGTAAAATGAAAAATAAAATAATAAAAAAAATAAAAAAAATAAACATATGTGAGTTTTATTATTTGATCATTAAATGCAATTTTTTCTCAGGGTCATGGCAAAGTGGGAAAAAAATTCTGACTAATAGATAAATTAAATATTAACTTAAAATATAACACATTTTATTACCACTGTCCGGTTGTAAAATTATAATATCAATCAGTATTATTTTAATCTTTTATAAAACACTTTTCTAAATTTTTTCAACCAGCGAAATGAATAAATAAATTGTTTTTTTAATAATTAAAATGTTTTTCCAATTATTTACCATTAAGAAATTAATTTTTTTATTCAACTTAAGACACACATCTAGGTGAAAATAAAAATTTAATATATATTATTATATGGTGTAGCATGGCTTGAACTTTACTTTAAACTTGAAAAAAATAAATATACTTATATTAAATTAAAAGGTGTGCCTGTTTGATAAAGTACCGTTTTGATGAAATAAAAAAAAAAAAACTAACTGCTATCAGAAAATCACTAACTGAGAGATATAATAAGATAAGATTATTTTTCCTCTTTGACAGTGTGTATTATGTGTTGTTCTACGGTATGATTAAGAAAAAACGATATAAAATTGTCAAGAGACAATACAAAACATACACAGCTAATTTATTAAAATTTATTTTAACATATTATAATTATTTACTCACTGTTTTTTATTGAAGCAAATATTTTCATTCATTTAATTTTGCCAAAAACTCATTTTATTTGTCATCTCAGATTTGAATTTTCTAATGTAATTGGTGATAACAACCTTCCAAATTTATTTACAACTCTTGTTTAACGTTGAATTATTATCATCAAGTGTTGAAACAAAAATAAATGATATATTTTCCTAGTAAATAAAAAGATAAATATTAAAATAATGATTTTTCATTTTTGCACAGTTTATTTATTTGATTATTAATTGTTTCGTTTTGTATTTATTATTAATCATCTTTGTGACGAAGTATTACAATTTTTTTTGTTTAATAATTCGTATTATTCCTTTTTCTTCTTTCACTTAATTATGCACAATTTATTATTTACAAAGTGAAGAATTTATGCTAGATGCTAGACCATAGGTTGATTGTAATTAAGTCATTTGGATCTGTAATAATAATATAAGGTTTTTATTAATAAAAATCATCAAGTTAATAATAATAAAGTTGTAAGTTTAATTATATTTTCTAAATTACTTAATTACATTTTATAAATCATACCAATTATTTTTTTTCTCTATAATTTTAAACATGAAAATAAAAAATTAAAATTATCTATATTTTGAAATTTATTATTATTTAATAATAATTAAAATTCCAAGTACATAGTTATTATTTCAATAGACAGTTTTATTTAAAAAAAAAAAAAAAAAAAAAAAAACAAGTTATTATTTAGGCAATCGTTCTGTTATTTTTCCAAGAATTTATATATTTTTATTTGTTTTTGGCATGACTTGATAGCTAAAGGTATTGATGATACACACATAATCTTACGCCGGATTCATGCGGGGCTGTCCAAGTTCAGATAATGCTTCACGATTATTCCAAAAACACCAGATTGATGCAAGTGCTAAACCAGCAACACCACCCCTCATACTACTTTTGAGTCCTCCTATTGATGAATAATTAAATAATAAATAATTAATACTTAAAAATTTTTTTTTTTAAATGATAAATTATTATAATTATCTAACAAACCTGTAGCTTTAAAAAACATTCCAGTTGCTGTTGCAGAAGCAAGAGTATTTAATGAATCCTCAGTGCCTCTTAAATATTCCAATAAAACACCAATACCACTGTACACCAGTGTAATTGTTCCAAGTGTAGTTGATACCGATGCTCCATTTTTCATAGCATGATTTATTAATCTAAAAAAAAATTAAATAACAATTATAACTAACAATTTTTGAATGAAAAAAAAAAGATCATTGATTCGTATTGTATTAATAAAACTTACTGAGTTCTTCTGAGTTTACCAGTTTGGTTAGCCAATGTTGTTGCTTTTATTCCTCGATAAAGACCAAGTGTACCACCCATAGTAGCACCAGTCATTGCTGCTCCTCCGATGTGACCTAATGCATATTCAAAACGTCCACGCATTCTACTAGCACCATCGATATATAAAAATTCTGGCTGATTTGTTGGCAAATATGATGGATCAAAATTAAGATATGGACTTAGTGAACTTGCACCATGTTGTGATGTTACTAAAACATAAATTTCATCATTACATTTACTCAGTATTAAAATACTTAATATGAACTTAATTTAAAAAAAAAATCATGCAAATAAAATATAAACTTATATCATATTAAATCAATGTCAATTGGTTGAACAATAATGAGTCGAGTAATTTATAAAAAACAAAAATAACAACATTATGTAATTACAATTGATAAATAATATTGATCAGTGAATTAATATACAGGCACATTGAACAAAACGAAGAGGTTGGAAATTAAATTTTTATAAATGATTAGTTAGATGAACACAAAAGTTTAACATATGAATATTGATTTACCTGGAATATTGAGGTCATCATTGTTTGATGTAGGTGTATTTGTTCCGTATATCCTATTACTCCAATAATCTGTCATTTTTATTAATTATTATTACCAAATTACTTTGTTAAATTATGTCTTTTTTTTGAACACCAGAAAATAATTTTTTTACACACACAAATACACAAATATGAGACTGTGATATGTGTGTTGTGTTAGATGAGAAACGCATGTTGAAATAATTGGAAACTCCCCAAATGGAATTTTACAGTTTATCATCATGGATGTTTTCATGAAAAAAAAAAAAAAAAACAATTTACTTTTTTATCGACAATAGTGCTTCTATTATTATTTGAATTAAAAAGTTATAAAAGTATTGTAATAAAATAAAATATATACTTACCTAAAAAATAAATAAATAAATAAATGAATAAATCACTTGCACTAAATCTTCGAATGTCACGTTATAAAAAAATAAATAAATATAATTTTGCGCTTAAAGCAGCAAATTTAAATAGGTTTAATAAAAAACGAATTGGTGTTTCTAGATAAATTGATGTTACACGTCATCTAATTAATATCATAGAACCCAATTTAACACGGAATGCATAAATCAAAGTTAAAAAAAACAAAATAGAATGACCTAAAGAATGTATAACAGAGTATCATGGGAGTTTATGAATGCAAGATCATAAATGCAATTAAATATCAATGTACAATCATATTAATTGAATAAAATCCTACCTTGTAGGGGGATGTTCATCTTCCCACGTTGATCATCAAAATTGTTCAAGATACTGCATTAATCCATGAAGACTAGAAGATGTTAGGCTCATGTGATGATTTAATCTGGCTATCAACAGACTCACTGATTACACATAAACACTACACAAGCACTATACACCAAACAATTATCACTAAACTTTTCACATACATACATAAACACTACACAAGCACTATACACTAAACAATGATCACTACACTTTTCACCAAAACTTCTTTAAAAACCCTTTCACTACGTGTAAATGTAACAAAAAAAACAAAAAAAAAACACATTTTAACTTATGTAGTTTATAAAGCACCTAATGGAGTTTTTGTTAGTCTTTTTTCTTCACTAGGTATTCACTTGATGATGAACAATTTGACTTGATTATTCAAAAGTTATTTATATTTTTAAATATAGTCTATACTGTTATTATGATTTGAAAGGTCTCGACTCTCGAGTTGTTGGCTGGATTGATAATATACACATCGTTGCAATAGCGACAAGCTCTTTAAATGTCGGCAAGTTCTTTAACGTCGGCAAGTTTTGTATTGTCGGCAAGCACTTTGATAGAGGAATGACTCTTATGCTGTTTCACGATCTCAGTGACTCTCAACTGCTCTCAAATCTCAAGACCAACGTGTTTTTATTATAAGCAGTACCGGCACTTTGCCAAAGACAATTCCAATACAAATTGTCAAATGTTTAATAACAATACTAACTGGTACATAAGAGAGAGCATGAGAGCCAATAGTACCAACACAATGGGATGTTATTGATAGCTCTTCCAGTAAAAAATTGATACAATCATATGAGATGAGTCTTAAAGAGTTTGCTTCACCAGTACAACCAATATGAATGATACATGAGAGTTAACAGCATTGTAATGAATGACACCAACAGCCTGTGATTTTTGAAGTAAAAAAAAGATTAAAATTAATGATGAAGTTTTATTAGATAATTCATGAGGTGTTAGATTTCATTGAAACCTACCATTTTTTAAATTCATTTGCACATGGAATATGTAAAAAATTAAGTAATGATTTTTCATTATCAGGGCTTATCATTATTGAAGCATATCATGTAGAGGGTCTTGTTGATTTTTTTTTCATTGTGTTGTGAATGCTGAACAATAACCACAAGTACATTAGAGGGAGCATAAGAGTCAATAATATCAGCACAATGTGATGCTTAAGTAAAAGTTGTTCATATTCTTTTTTCCTTATGTAAATCTGATAAAACATGAATTGGTCATACTAATGTTTTTGTCATAAATAAATTTGATGCAGCTGTAACAGTAAAATATAAAATTATTATCAAGTTAATACTTTTGTTCATAAAAAATCAAATAAAATAACTCACTGTACTCAACAATGACTTGGCTTGAAAGACAAATCTATTTAGTTCGATGTAAAGTATCATTTTTAATATTGTTGTTGAAATAATTGCATAAGAACATCAAGTACGTTTTCCATACTTTTTACTATCTGTAAACGATAAAAATATTAAATGAACATTATGTTATAAATATTTGTAAAACTTGGGTAATTATTATTAACAAAAAAACAAAAAAATGTCAATAAAAGTGACAGTATTTATTTAGTTTAAATGGATAAAAATTAAATTAATATATAAAAGGGTTCTAAACACTGACAGTCAAAACCGACAAAGACCTCAAACAATGGAAAGTACATGTTGAAATATTTCACACTTTTTTGATTATAATTAATAAAAAAATGATTGTTAAATAATAAGGATGCTACAACAATGCTGTGAGTAACAAATATTTATAATTATTTATAAATAATTTGACAATCTCTTTGTCTTTGTAAAAAATGACAATCTAAGCTCAAGGTGATATTTTAATTAATCAATTTACGATAAAAACTACATAACTTTGTTTGTTTATGTGCTAAATAATTAATAATAATAAAAAATAATAATATTTACATACCATATGTTTTTTATTTAATAAATAAATAGCTTCCTTTGTCAGCTCCAAGAGACTTGACATGTCACTTAATTATGGCCAAAATTCACAAAATCTCTTGATAATTTATAGCACATTTTGTTCAGAATAGTTTAATTAATTAATTTATCAACAATTTATAATTTTTAAACAATTATTATTGCAAAAACAAGCGTAAAAAGTCACTACGCTAAACGACACAACTTTTCTCTTTCTTTTTTTTTTTTATTAAATGAACACTAGGGGGCAGAGCCCTATGGTTCTCTTTCTTCCTCTCTAGCAGAGCACTACGCCATCTAGCGGACTAATTATGCATGATAAAAAGATATTCTACTTATCGACTAATAAGAATTATTATTATTATTATTATCACTTTTATATTATTATTATTATTAATTTATTTTTTTCCGAATAATAATAAAAAAAATATACCAAAATAACGGAAATTATCACCAAATGTTAATTAATAATGTTTTATATCACTGAGTCACGAAAAAACTTGGTTAAAAACGGATAATACTAAAATGCACTTAATGGCCGCCAAATGACCAAAAAGACGAACAAGACGCGAAAATGGGCAAACTTTAACACAAAACTGTTCAAAATCACAGAGAAAATGATAAAAGTGGGGACGATAAAAAAACTTACGTGGTTTCACTATAAATTTAATCCAGAAACTAATTACCAAACCCCGCGCAATTTCGGAGCTGTTGCATACTCTGTAGCTCGTTGTTTTGACTGGAAGGGGTGGGTGGGGGCATAATAAACGCAATAATTTTACTCCCACCCGTCCCTACCACCTGCCACGATCATCATGTCACCGCTTATTCATACCACTTGTTGTTATTCGAGCTCATCATTGGCTGTTAATTGGCCTCTCTTGGAGTCATTACGATATCATGACACCGTTTATCCATGCTAGCTGACTGAATTCTGAGCTATCATTGGCTGTTGATCGGCCCCGCTAATCCTATCCAGTCAAAACAACAACAAGCAGTTCGGCATTGTTCGGCATTGTTCGGCATGCAACAGCACCGAAATAGAGCGGGGTTTGGAAATTAGTTTCCGAATTAAGCTTATAGTGAATTAACGTTTGTTTTTTTAACGTCCCCACTTATTCGTTTTCTCTTTGATTTTGTATAATTTTGTATTAAAATTTAGCCATTTTTGCATCTTGTTCGTCTTTTTGATCATTTGGCGGCCATTAAGTGCATTTGAGTGTTAATTGTTTTTAATTAATTGTGTTTGTGATTTGGTGATATAAAACATTATTAATTGACATTAAGTGATAGTTTCCGTTATTTTCGTATATATTTTTTATTATTATTGAAATAAATAAACGATAATAATAATAATAACATATAAGTACTAATATATGCTATAGTTATTATGTAATAATGCTATAGTTTATTATCTCCCCTTCTTTCAAGCCAATTAGAACGAAGTAACAACAACAGCTCAACAACAAGCTAATTTTATTCAGTCAAAAGGTAAGATTTTATTTAATGTAATTGATAATTAATTGCAATTAATGTTTCATAAATAATATTATTTATTTGATTAATTTATTTTTTATTAAACGCGTCATCAAAATTTGCTGCTTAAAGCGCAATATGATTATTCATTTTTTTTTATATCGCTTTTTAATACGTTATTTAAAAATTCAGTGAGTGTTAAAAAATAGTGTTTCATTTATTTTTTTACTAGTAAGTATTATTATTATTTTATTATTTTTTATCATGATATTTTCATGATGCTATATTCAAATTTTGATTGAGATCGATAGTGCAGGAATTTACTAGAATTATGTATATAAAAAGAACATGGCCGAATTAGAGAGAGAGAAAAAGAAAGAGAAAGAGATCCACATCTAGACCTCTATCATATGGATCCACTCTTCTATGCTCATTTAATTCAACATCAATATTACAGCATGATGTGCTGTAACTACTAAGTCGTAATAAATTAAATTTAATTATTGATGTTGTTAACTAGACAAACTTTTAATAAATAATTGAAAATAGTCATGGTAATAATAGCTTCAATTGTAAAAACAATTAAATCATTTTCTCGTCAACTTCAAACTCAGGTAATTATTAAGCTTGAATTTTTATGAGGTTATAATATCAATTTTTTTTTGTTTATTTCAATTGTTTAATAATTTATTTTTATTGTTTTGATATAGTCAGGCATAAAAAACGTTAAAGACAATTTAAAGTGGCAAAGAATAAAAGATATGCAAGAAAAAATGCCGAAATCAAGAGACAATCCAGTGATAACTAAATTAAATAGTCCAGAATTCCGTTCAATATTTACTCCAGAGTTAGAAGTGTTAACAAAATTATTTAAAAATAATAACTATGAATTACGTGTTGCTGGTGGTGCTGTACGTGATATATTAATGGAAAAAATGCCTCATGATCTTGATTTTGCAACAAGTGCAACACCAGATCAAATGAAAACAATGTTTAACAATGAAGAAATAAGAATGTTGAATACAAAAGGTGAAAAACATGGTACAATAACTGCTAGAATAAATGGTAAAGAAAATTTTGAAGTAACAACATTGAGAATTGATGTTGTTACTGATGGTAGACATGCCGATATTGAATTTACAACTGATTGGAAACTTGATGCAAATAGAAGAGATTTAACAATAAATTCAATGTTCTTAGACTTTGATGGTAATGTTTATGATTATTTTTATGGTTTTGATGATCTTAAAAATAAAAGAGTTGCATTTGTTGGTGATGCTGCAACTCGTATTTGTGAGGATTATCTAAGAATATTAAGGTAAATTTTTGTTACTTAAAAGCATTAAATTGTATTAGTATTTTATGAATAATAAATATTGGTTTCATGTTTTTAGATACTTTCGATTTTATGGAAGAATATCTGATGTTATAGACAATCATGAAGATGATACAATTAAAGCCATTCAAGAAAATGTTAATGGTCTTGAGCGTGTATCTGGTGAACGTATATGGAGCGAATGGAGTAAAATACTTGATGGCAAGTTTGGAGATGAATTAACAATTAAAATGTTGGAATGTGGTGTTGGTAAATACATTGGACTACCAGATAATCCAAATATTGAAAATTTTAAATTACAATGTAATAATGCAAAAATAAAAGGCATTAAATTACATCCAGTTACAATGGTATCATCATTACTTTATAATGAAGATGATGTATTTAAATTACACGATAGACTTCATTGGTCAGCTTACAATCGTGAACTTGCATTATTTATGATTGTTCATAGAGAAGAAAAAATATCAACTGATCCATTAAAACCATATCAGTATATTGTATTGACAACAAATGGAAAAGTACAAAATCTACGTGAATATATTATTGAAATATTAAAATACAAAGGAATGCCTGAGCTTGCTGAAGAATTTAAAAGTTGGCAACCACCAATAATTCCAATAAATGGTAATGATCTTAAAACACAACTAACACATCCAAAAATTATGGGAAAAGTTATTAGTGGATTAAAAAAAATATGGATTGATAGTGATTTTAAAATGACAAAAAATGATTTATTAAACCATATTCCTACTGTTATTGAAAATTTAAAAAAGAAATGAAACTATTTTTTTTCAAACTGTTACGAAACATTTGTAATATAATATATATTTTTTTCATTTATTTTATGTTTTCTTTATTGGAGTTTTTTTGATCATCACACACATAAATTCCGATTCCTCTTAAGTCCTTAATATAATTTAATTTGACTGAAGATAATCGACAATGCTGAACGTTTTATCTTGAAGAAAACTTACGTGAAAAAATTTAATTATTTAATTTTAATAGTTAGGTTTTTATTATTGCGAAATATTATCAAGTCTATTCTGGTGGTTATATAGACTCTATTGATAATTGAATTGAATAAAAAAATAAAATAAAGCTGGTGAGCTAGTTGAATTTTATATTTTCACCTCGTTGATCGTACTGCAATAAAATTGGCTGTGATTTGGTCAGCACACCAAAGTCGTTAATCCCTCAACAATGCTGAGTAATCTAGCATAAAAATAAAATAAAGAATAGAATTTTTCAACGAGTAGGCAGGTTTATTTTATTTTTTTTTTTACTAGTGAATTTAAATATACAGGGTTTGTTTATTTATTTATTTATTGCGATAAAAAAAATATTTAAGATATACATTATCGATTGTTATTAAATTTTGATGAATAATTTATGAGTTTTATAATTAAAATTATTCAAGTAACAGTTTATTAATGTGAAAATAATGGAAAAATTAAAAAGGGGATATAAACAAGAGTTTTAAATTGTTATTCAAGTTAATATTGAATTTCATTTTAATTTTTAATATCGTCAACTTCTGTCGCTTTGTCTGGCTATTTGATAAGTGCCAAATCACCATAATACCATCTGGATAAGAACAGCTTGACTTTTATTTTATATTTTACGGAATATAATTTTATTTTTTCAAAATTAATAACTTGAGTATTAAAAATTAAAAAAAAAGTTTTATGGATAATATTAAATGACCCGGAATGTCTAGACCAAACATTAATTTTAATTTTTGGATTTTTGGGATATAAAAAATATCGATAAAATAAAATTTATAATTATATCTATTGACACATTGATGCTTACATGATAATTTTATATAATCTATTATTCACTAATATTAATTTTATCGATAAAATGACTTGTAAATTTACATCAAGTTACAAGCTTTGGAAACTCGATAGTTTAAATATGTTCAAGTTGTTTTTGAACAAAAGAACAATTTAATTGTTATCCAGGTTGACGAAAATATAAAGCTAATCTTTAATAATAATAATTGACAAGTACACTAATCGTTGAGATGAAAATTTGTACCTTCGTTAGTACTGCTTGCAATTAAAGGGTATAAAATTAGGGAGAAATGAATGGAACGAGGTAAACTAATTAGAAAAACTGTCAGTGGAAATTGGATCCTCGTTTGATATATATTTTATGGAAAAAAAAAATAAAATAAAAGAAGAAAAGAAAAATATAATACAAGACTTATTTCAAATGTTATTTTTTTTTTTTACTTCACAGCAAGTTTGATAGGAGTTAATTACTTTGATCAGAACAATTAAAAGAAAAAAAAAAAAAATCTTTGAATTTATTTTCTAATTTATTAATTTAACTTTTTTTTTTTTTCATTTTATTTATTATTCTTTTGTATAAATTGTACTGTCAAGCTTGTCTTTTATCTGTTTGTTTATCATTATTATTATTTCTTTTATTTTATTTTTTTTTGTCTTTTAAACTTTCTCAATTTTCCCTTCAACTTCAGAACATACACCAGTACAATTCTTTACAAAAAGTTTCTCTTGTATCGTCATATCAGCATCCATTCAAAAAAATAAAAATCATTTATATAAATTACCAAGAGTTTTCAAATTACTCAAATAGAATGATTGAAAATTTTCAAATATTTTAGATGAAAGAAAAATATACAATGAATATTCATTTAATAATTAATTAATTATATAATCAATAAATCAATTAATTCAAATTTTCAAAAGCCAAAATATTCAAGAATAATTAAATTAAAAATTTATAATATTCATGCAATAATAATAATTTAAAATTGAATTGAATTTTATGGCTGTGAATAATCATGTTGTGTCATGTGTCATGAACAAGTGGATAATACAAGGAAGAGATGTATCTCTATTCTGTTGATTTCACGACATTTGATGATGAAACAACTGCAGTGTTGGATCAACATACTCAAAATTTGTATATTTAGATAAGAGATTTTGAACTTTACAATATGTAAAATTAGATGTCCCTGATAATATTCAGTCAACAGTTCATGTACATGCCAATACAGATATATTATTGTGTAATAGTCATAGAGTAACATTAACATCCGTAGGCACTTGTGAGACTCAAGTGTCACCAATTCTATTCCAGAACAAACCCCATGACGTTGGATTGTTGGTGATAATGGAAACAGTGGTGATGACAATGATGGTGGTGTTGCATAATTTCCATTGGACAAGTATCCTATAATTTACACAAACACAAATTTACATTTGCACATTATTTGTCTCTCCTTTCGTCCTCTCTGTCTCCTTGTTTTTTCTTTTTTCATTTAATTTATATCAAATTTTCTATTGAATTTTTAAGGATTTTATCATCAAAATAAATTTACTTCAAGTTGTCATTATTTGTTAGAAATTCGTTATTAATTTATTATGTTATTTGGTATTTTTTTTTGTAACAATTTTGGCATTGTTATATTGGCACACTTTAATTTTTTTGTTTTACATTTTTTTCATTTAAAAGTTTTTTGGTGAAAAGATTTGGAATTTATTCTATTGAAATAATAGTGATGGTTCGATGATTTTTTTATCCAAAATTTTGAAAGAAATTTATATATATATATATATTTTTTTAATCTTGGTAATTTTATTGGTTTTTTTAAATTTTTTTTTACTTTCTTTTCATTTATAAATTTAATCTTTTTATTTATTTTTATTTTCATTTAGTTTATATTTTTTTCTCTGGTATTTTTTAATGTTAAAAAAATATTTCAAGAATGCTTCAAAATATTTCAGTACTTTATTTTATTTTTATATAACAATACGTAAAACTACTTGATTTTTTTTTTTTTTTAAATTAGAAACATTGCATTTTAATTTACATGTTTAATTATTTAATATTACTTTGGATTATTTACTTTTATTTATTTTAAATAACTTGACGTATATGAATATGAAATAACTTTTTACTTAATTTTTACTAATTACATTAATTAATTTACAACATAAAACTTTATTACTCAATTAGATAATATTATTATATTGAAGGAAAATACAAAACCTGAAAATTATTATTTTTTGTGTTGAAAATTGAGTCAATTTAATAATTACTTTTTTTTTTTTTCTAGAAAAATCACGAGATAATTAGTTGAATGAGCGACATGCTGGAATTTTTATCCTTGTTTCAACAAGAAAGGTAAGAATTTCATTTATTTTAGCTATTATATTTTCGTTATAAATAATTATTATAGTTGAATTTTCTAATTAATCAATATATATTTTATCGCTAATCAACAATTGCTAATATTCAGTCGAATACTGATATTATATTCAAAATATTTTAGTCATCAGACAATGTGATAGTATTAATTTTTTTTTTTTCGCTGTCTGAGGTCAGTAAGTTTAAAAGCTAATAATAAATATTAAACCCATGCCATTCGAGTCGACACATTAAACAATATATATTTTAAAATAATTACAAATTATTTATGTAAACTCAAAATAGCCCTGAGCATTTTTTTGACCTCTTTCTTTTTAATTTTCCTCTTAAAAATAATTTCTTTATTGATATTTCATCTAGAGACATTGGATATAAAAAATTATTATTATTTTTATGCAAATGTTAAGTGTCTCAATGAATATTCACTTAAAAGAAAAAAAAGATTGACTTTTTACATAAAAAAAAAAGCAAAGCTTAATGGACATTTATAATTTAAAACATTGAATCAATCTTTTTTGAATAACACATCAAAGTTTACAATTATATTCATAGCAAGTTTTTTTTTTTTACCTGGTTTTATAATCCGGAAATGTCAATTAATGTACATGTATAAATAAACTTTAATTGACAACAGCATTAATAGAATATTTTACAATGAAGTATAATTGTTGAATTACTGACTTTTATTCTTTTAAACTTTACAACAAATTAATTATAAAAATCAATTGCAGAAAATCAATTCTTTTAAAAGCGATTATTTTACATTACCATGAATATATATTTAGTAAAAGTAAATCCACTATATCTATTAAATAATAAAATAGAATAAACTTAAATTTCCAATAATAATCAAAGAAGCGATAATTTATTTATCCGCACAAATTAATTTCAAAATTTGCGGTTCCAAATTTGGTCACATGATGTTTTACAATTCATGACAAATATTAACCACTTCAATCTACAGACCCAACACATATGCCACTAAATATATACACATTGTCAAGAGGTATGTACTCCTAAAAGAGGGTCGAATTGATAAAAAAACTTTTTACAATTTTAAGGGATGAAAATAGGGGATGTTATGGCTGCGCGCGTCTACCCGCGTTAGAGTTACTTGTGACTATCGTTCAGTGTCCGTTTGACTTTCATAAAGTTATGTTCGTTGATAATAAAAAAATTAATAAATCCGCAATTTTTTAAATTTACATATAAATAAATAAAAATAATTTTCATAAAAAACAATAATTGGCTTGTAATTTAAAGCTATAATTGACTTTATTTTTTCTTTTTTTTTTTTTGCAAAATGAAAAGTGTTTTTTATGAAAAAGTGATTGATATCATTGAGGATTTAAATCTAATTTAAAAAAAAAAATTATTTTCTCTGGCTATATATATATGATGAAACGTTTTATATTTAAATAATTATTTCAAAAAAATTTAATTTCTTAATTAATAAATGAACCATGCTACGACCGGCAGTGGTAGTGCTGATTTTTGTAACTTTTATTTTCTCCATCAACACTGGTGGTGAGTAAAATTTAAAAAAACAAAAAAAATACTTAAATAGACAACAAAAGAGGATAATTTTTTAAAAGTTTACTATCATTTTGAGAGATTAATTATATGCAGTTGGTTTATGTTAACTTTATCCAGCGTGAAATCGAGACAACATGAGAGGCACTTGCCTGGAAATATCCGGTGGTGATTATTTTGCTTTGTACAAAGTACCGCGTGTATCTTGGTGGTTTGTAATTTGTAGATGTAGATGTTGTGTGTGTATTTTGAATAAATGAATGGATGAGTAAATTTGGTGAGCGAGAAATATCAAAGAAATTTAGTGTGAATTATGTACTGTAAAATTTATTGTTAAATTCACTTGAGTTGTGATCACATGGATCAATGAAATACCTCTTTATATTCAGCTGGATTAACCTTTTTTTTTTTTTTATTCTTTTATTCCTTCAATTTAATTTATTTAATGAATTTTTATTTTTTTCCTTATCATCTCATCAAGTTGAGTAAACATTATTATGTTTATTTATCAAAAAAATAAATTCATTCATTCATTTATTTTTAAATTTTCATTGCTATTTTTAAATTTAATTTATCCATATGAAAATATAGGTTTTTCCTTTAAAAAATTATTCAGTTTTTTTTGTTTAAATAATTATAATATTATTTCGGTATTTTAAATGGAAATAGTATTATAATTTTTTATAAATTCGAAAATAAAATTAAATAACTTTTTTTTCTTTTAATTTATTTTTCTAATGAATTTTTATATATTTTTATGATAAATATATTTAGTTTGTGTATGTAAATTTTTTAATGGCATTATTTAATGATAATATTATTGAACAAGAAAGTAAACAAGATGACTTATTGTCAGAGCTGCTGATGACACTGAATATTCAACGTTAAAAAAATATAAAAACTTTTAAAAAATTTATGTTAAATTGTGCCATCAAAAAGTTGTTGCCAATCACTTTAACAAACTTATGATTATATTTATATATGATTATGCAAACATTGCTGATATATATCTTCATCTAAATATATTATTGAATAAAAATATAGTTCATTTTTATTGAGCGTTGCAAATTGAATTAACGTAACTCGAGCGTTATATTTACTCAAAGAATTATTTATATATAGCTAATCATATTTTTTTTTACCCAAGTGATGAACTTTGATGAAAATGAACATTTTTAAATGAACTCAACTGAAAAATTCACTTGAATAAATCTTCATTTGATTCCAAATATTTCAAATATCTATTGGTTTTATTTTTCTCAATTACAAATATATCTATCAAATCAATTCTAAAAACTCTTTATTTGTTTTATATATCTTTTTTCTTTTTTCTTATATATAAAATTGTAAATGACAGACTTGAAAAATTACATTACAATAAAAGTTTAAATAACTTTGTGAATAATTTTATAAAGTTTGAAGAAAAATTTGATTTTTCTGGACATGACAAGTTGAATCAAATGAATTGCAAAGTGGACGATATCCACAAAAACTGTTAGAAATAAAAAAAATAAAATAGTAAGGCTAAGTAAAGTAGAGAAGAGAGTCAAGTGAAGTAAAGTAAAGTTGAAGTAAAGTAAAAAAAAAAAACATCAAACCTCCCTTGATCCTTTACAACAAGGCAAAGGAAAAAATACAAAAATCTATATGATGATTTTGACGGTTTTTATGTTTTAATATTTTATACAACAAATATAATATAATATTTCAAAATAAATAATTTTTTAAATAATATATTTATGCATTTTGCTCATTATAATATGGGATTATTAAATGAAATCTAATTATTGACTCGAATGAAATTCCTCCGTTTTGAAAAACATTCACAAACAGTAATAAAAAAAATTTTTTAATGTTTAAAAAAAAGTAAAGAAAATATTTTTGTGTATTTAAATGAAAATCGAGTTTATTTAAATGTAAAATAAAGAGTAAATTTAGCATCAAGGTTTATATTGAAGATGGACGCGTATACGTCTGTTGAAGCCTCCAGGTATATGTTAGTTTAACTCTTCACATCTTTTACATATTATATTCCCCAGAGAGAGAGTTTCACGATGAGAAAAATAAATAGAGTCAATACTCGCGAGTCCTTTGATATACTTCTATTTTTTTTTTTCTATTTATCTTTTTATTTTTTATTACCCTCATTATTTTATTTGTTATTCAGTGCTTTAATTGAAATATATTATCTTGTATATCTTTACAAGTTAAAACTCTTTTTATTTTTATTTAAAATATTCTTTGTTCTTCAAAAGGTTTATTTAACTTAAAGGTTTGTTTCGTATTCTCTTTTTTTTTTTTTTATTTTTTAAAGTCTCTTTTTTATTATGGGATTTAAAGAATAGCTTGAAAATTAGTATATGAAAATTATATATAAATGAATTTTTAAATTTTTGATTAACTTTTGAAAAACTCGACAAATTTTTTCTCTACAATTTAATATCAATGTTTTTTTTTTTTTTACATTTTCACATATGCATGTGTGTGGTAGTTTTATATAAAGGGTTAAAATTGCCTGAACAAAGTTACATCAAGTGTAATAAAACTCGAGAACTAAAAAAATAAATAAAAAATTCAATTATTTTAAAAAAATAAAATATAAAAAAATATTAAATTAAAGTTATAAATAAAAAATACTTTTTTAAAATTTTTTAATAATCATTAAATAGTAATAATATTTAGAGAAAAAAATTTAGTTTACTGTTTAAATAAATAAATGGAATATTGCTTATTTAATTTTCTATTTTTTCTACCAATTACAAGTGTATTAAAAAAAAAGAAAAGAAAAAGTAAACTACTGTTAATAATTGGGTTAGTTTATATATCTATATTTTTTTTATTCTTCGATATTAATTTTTCCACTCACGAACGGAAGGTGCTTGATGATAAATGAGTATTTTGCGAGAATATTGTGTATATAAAAATCTACCACGCCATCACGAAATCTAGATATCAAAAAAAAAATCCTATTTTTACCCAAAATGACCTCTTTTTTTTATTACAAAATTAATTCAAGTTTATTTATATAAATTATATTATTATTCGTTTAATTTTTTGATATTTCAATATTTATTTAAATAACAATTAATAATTTTATGAATAATTTAATAATTAAAAATTTTAATTTAACTAAAATATCAATTTTCGTAAAATATTTAAACTTGATTTATTATTGTTTCAAACCAATTTTCAATATCACTATTTTCATGTATGACTAAAGCTTGATATATTCTACTCACACAAATTAAAATTAAAATTACGAAAACTAATAAAATTTTCATAACATAAACTAATCAGAAAAAAAAAAAAAATTATTATTTAAAATATTTTACAATAAAGTTTAATGAAATTATTTCAAATTATAATTTTAAAAAAAATTTCAACCTGTCAAAGCATTACGATGAAAGACTTTTGAAATAAATTTAATGCAAATTATGATTGAATTTAGTATTATTATTATTGATGATAATGATGATGGGTATAATCAAGAAAGGATAAAAAAAAATACAAATAAAAAAATGATAGATAATAGCAGTGATAGTAAAAGAGTAGAAGAGAAAAGCCTTGAGTAGGAAGTAGCAACGATGTCCATTAGCTTTTAGCAATGACGTTGTCTGCAGCATGTTACAAGCATCGTAATCCGATGATCACCTCTCATCGTAACCGTGTCTCTGATGTTGATGTCTATTTCTCTATCCATCTGTACATCCCCTGAGGACAAGCTGAATAAAGCTCGATCGAAGTTGCTGGTGGTATATGGTTGGCTGGTTTTGGTGTGTTATGGGGGATGGATTTTACTGACTGAAAATATATATATATAGAGATGAGAATTGAGGGTGCTATATGAAATTGGAAGCAAGCTCTTTCCTTCCTCTGTTAAAATCAACCATCTACCTAACATCCAATCAACATCCTCACCGTATAATCATTTAATCATTTGACAATTTGATTTGCATTGTTTGGCATGACTTAATTATTCGATGCACCAACTCAATACAATGTTCTCTACATTGTATATATTTATTCATGTATCTTGTACATTTGTTGCATTCATTACAATAGTCTTGATAAATTTCGAACAACTAATATATATTTTTTTGTTTTTTAAATTAACAAATAATATATATTCAAATTTATCTTTATTAAATTTTACTTTTTTCAATTTTTAAACATCAATCATCGTTAATTTTAAATTAAACTTATGAAAAAATTTAAAATTCATTTTAAATAATAATGAAAAAAGTCACCTTATTATTTCATATATATAAACTGTTTTTTTTTTTAATAAAAAATTTTTACTTTGTTTCATTTTTTATTATTATATTGTCGAAATGGATATCTTGAGGTTTTTAAAGACATTTTGATGTAGATATGCAAATGTAAGATTATTAAGTAGCTTGATTTTGAAGACATAAAAAAAAGGGAAGTAAAAAAACGACGCAAAAAAAAATAGAGTGTACTTGAGTAATATGACCATGAAAATAATAATCAGAATATACATAGTCATAAAATATGTCCATGTACTATTTTACATAAAACATATAGTTATAGAAATATTGTGAAAATTTAGGTCATTGAAATCTAGTTCAGTCGGTCGGGTAATTTGTTATATCAATACATAAAATCCATCATTTTGTTTTAACTCCTTCAATTTCACACTTTTCTAGCTTTTTTTTTTGTAAATAGTTTTTCAATTATTATTTTATATTTTAAATTTGAACAATATATTGCATTGAAAGTATACAAAAACACAATAAATACAATAATTATTTTAAATAGAAACCATTTTAGTGATAAATAGATGAACCAAAAAAAGATGTGTTTTATTAGATTTGCTAATTATTTTTAAGTAAAAGCTTTGGGTTAATTGCCTGGAATAATTGCTGTACTTTGCTGGCATGTTTCCTCTTTGTCTTCTGGTCTTTGCAGCATGAATTTCCACCGATGCGCAAGTCATATTTTAACAACTTGACATACCGACGAAACTGAATAGAATTGTAATTGTTCTACCCAGTGAAAATCTTCTCTACCTATTTTCTTGCATTCTATGTACATAGCTATTTTCTTTACGTCTTTAATATATATCCTTGTTTCTTTTGCCAACAAATGAGCTCAAATAATACATCATAGAATTTATACAAAAAGAAATTTAAATTTTTTTCAAATAAAAATTATAAAAATTATATTTGTATATTCAATGTAAATTTATTACTTATGTATAATAAATTATTGAAAAATATCTTTGATATTTAGCTCAATTGATATTCAATTTATTTTACTTAGTTATTATAATTATGTGACATTTTCTTTTGGAATTATAATTTATATTTGGAATTTATTGTTTAAAATTTAATTTAATTGTAACAAAGTTTTTAGAATTCATTGAATTATTAATGGTGGTTGAAAAGGTTATTAATTATTATTAGAATTTTATTGTAGTCATATTATTATATCGTAACTCTAATTTTGAATTAAACAAAAGTTTATTAACCTTTGAAATATTTTAAAATAAATACATAGCAATTTCAGTTGAAAGATAAAAGAAACCAAATTTAATTATTTTTTTTTTCATTAATTACAAATTTAATAATTAACTAGTTAAACCTTTTGAAAAATTTATTTTTCTATTATCTTTCATGTACAGAGTAGAAAAAAAATATTAAAACAACGAAATTATAATTAATTTAATAAAAAATTGATTTTAAAAAAAAAAAGGCTTAATTGCCAGTAAAAAATTTTCATTTATTGAAGAATAAAATTTTTCTTTTATTCAACATGAGTAGCTAGATTGATTTTAAGCATATATGATTTTTCGTTATCATTTATTTTATATGAAATTCGTTTTTTAAAAAGTCATAACTACCAAGTATGGAAAATTTTTTTTTTTTTAAATCTTTACCACTGAAAATAACATTCAACCAGTGGCCGGCAAGGGAATACTAGAGAAAATCAAATCCACATACATTCGCACAAGTAAACATATGAAATTGTATGTATTGTTATCTGTATATATAAAAAAAGTAAAAAAAAAATACACAAGTGTATACAGAAAACATCTTGAAAACTATTAGCTCTTTAAAATTGTTTTTCAATTTTTTTTTTTCAATAAAATCAATAAAATTTCCCAACTTTAAATTTAATACTATAGAAAAAAATTCATACAACTGACATATAAAGCCTTAAAAAAATTTGTTTTTTAAATTACAAAAAAATATGGTACCTATTGAAAGAAAAAAAAAATCCATTCTTTGATTTCGATATATAGTTTTTTGTTTCAAAAAGAATCAAAGCCTTAGAATTTTTAACTTTAGCTCTATACATTATTTATTCAAGTCATCTTTTGGAAGCTGTGAATTCTTTTCGACTGAATGGACAAGCAGAACAGACACCTTCACATATATATGTATAGAAAATTCACATGAAAATTCCAAACGTTGCTCGTATATCAAAGTGAAGTGAACATACAAGAAGATAACGCTTGTTGGAAGGGTTATAGTCAGAGAGGGATGCTTATGGTGGTTTAAAAAAAAGACAGAAAGTATTCAAACTATGCACTGTAAATGTCGTTGTATTTATGGATAAATTTGTGTGTTTTTTTTTATATATATATTTGTGTATGTGAGTAGACTTTTCTTGAGATTCAAAGTGATGGGTGGTAGTGGGTACGTCTTTCTTCAGTCAAGTGTATGAAAGCCAACCACGAGAATTTCAAGTGTCGTGATTTTTACTCAAAAAAAAAAAACAAAAAAAAAATAAAAAAAAAAAAAAAAAAAAAAAAAAAAAAAATAATTTTTAAAATAAAAAAAAAAAAAAAAAAAAAAAAAAAAAAAAAACAAGTTTTAAAATTCACTTGACCTTTTTCATAAATTATTTTAATAGTACTACACATTTAGAATATTTTTCGTAAAAAAATTTAAATATAATAATTTTTTTTAAAAATATTATTAAATAAATTTATTTTTTTTTGTGTAAATTTTTTTTATCAAAAAATAAATAAAATTAAAAAAAAATCATAGACCAATCAGCCAAATTAAATTTACAAATAATTCGAGCTTTTTTCATTTTTTATCAAACTGACTTAAACACCCTTTGACCCAAATTTAAAATTAATACATTTGTTAAAATATAGAATAGTAAATTCAATTTATAAATTAATATTTGTTCAGTCATGTTGATAAATTTATTGACATATTATCGTAATTTTGAGTTACAATTTTATATATACAAATTTATGCTATATAAAGTTGATTATCATCAAATGAATTATTATTATTTACTTTTTTTATGATTATTATTATCATTTGGTACAATTCAAAGTAATTCGTTGAATGCTAATGCATAATTCATGGTTCTCTCAATTCGTTTGGCATTTATCCATATTGTTCTATCTCTATCTCTAAAACCAACACACAAATTTTACAATTCGCAAAGCGGAAGGTAGCATCCAATTGGAGTTTAAACGACTTTCAAAAGCGGTCATGAAGAGGATTTTCGTTGGTTATTGCGTGGCATTTTCGACCATTGGTTGGTTAACTTTCATCATCATCATATATTTACCCTTTTTTTCCCCAACTCTTTCAACGATAATAAAGTTATTCTTCATGAATATACTAAAAAAATAAAAAGATCATTTTAAAAAAACATTTATCCTTTATATTTTTCAGTTTAGTTCTTTTCAATTTTATTCGTCAAGAGTATGTGTTTCATGTTCTATTTATTTTCATTGTTTATTTAAAGAAAATGAAATGAGTTTTTTCACATTGATCATGACATGGTTGAAAATAATATATAAAAAAAAATGGGAATGTACATATAAAGTTGATAGGTATATACAGTAAAATAACACTTCAAATTCAGATCCTTGATAACGATATATACCGAATGATTATACTTCACCTTTAGTGTAGGTTTTAAGTCGAGGAAAACTTCAAGGATTTTATAGTTTAATGTTGATTTTTATGCTATCAATTTTCATCTTTTTTTGTTGGCTTATATTCAAGGTTTATTTGTCCATTTGTGTTACAAGGACAATGTTTTAAATTTAAATTGTAATTAATTTTAAATATTTCAATAATTTATCGATTGAAAATTTATTTTCTTTTATTTTGTTTCAACAATATATCTAACGAGTACGTTTTTTTTTTTTTATTTTTTAATTTGTTTTTAATTGAAAGCAAGTTTGGTATTTTGGTAAGCATTCCACTATTATTTTGTTCTCGAGTTATAGAGTGCTAGGTGAGGAAATAATGGGGAATGAATTTTAGTGAAATCTCGGTCGAACACTCAACTGAAACCCCTAATGGTTGGTATGATGTTAAAATAGGGAGGTAAAATTGGCAGTAGGAGGTTATCGCGTTAATTACAATGCGAATATAGTGAGAGAATAAACTTTCAACATGCCATGGAATAGAACAAATTGTACAAATGTTTTTATGCTCATGTACATTAAGTCTATAGTCATCAATCACGTTTTTTTTTTATTCTTTTACATCAACAAATTCAATGTTAATAATAAGAAGATTATAAAGCTCAAAAGGGTGGAAATTAAACAAACAAATAGCTAAATATATTAATCCTTCAGCCAATTGAAAATAATAAATATATAAATAAATAAATAATAAAAAAAAATATTAAAAAATATAAATAGAATATAATAATAATAATGCAAACCATTTAAAACACGTCAGTCTTGAGCGAAAAAAAAATTGAAAAATGTTGAAAAATTGTTTGACAAGGGTAGTTGTATTCCAATGTTGAAGTGCATGCCCTGGAACGAGCATTATTAATCGTCGTGGGTATAGAATAAAGCACGAGTATTTTGTCATAAAAAATAAAATAAAAATGCATAATAATAATAGTGATAATAGTAATAATAAAAAATTCGTGTGGTTTTTTTTCGCATCGTCGCTTTTATCGTGCCGGACATTTTACACTCACTCGTTCATTACACACACTGTGTGTGAAATTTTTTTTACTAAATTTAAAATGCAATTAGTCAACAAGTATTTTCATCACTGTTTTCAGGCATGAAAATAAAAATAAATATATAAATTTAAATAGAG